>JAOWBW010001989.1:0-148255 GCA_026119855.1 Campanula takesimana
TTTTAGTCATAAGTTGAGCACTTGTGTGTGACGACCCGTCCCCAATTTTATATAAAGTTACACTGAATATTATTTTATAATTTAAATTTTGTTAGTTTGATTATTTTAAAGGACTTATTTGATTCTAGTAAAATATTAAATAAAAGTATTTGAGTTGCAAAAAGATTTATTAGCTTAACTAGAAGCTAAATAGTTGAGTTAGTATTTGTGATTAATGACAAGGGGTTTAAGTGTTAAACGTTGAAACCTTGGGGTTTAAATGTAATTGATCAACCTTGAGGGGCCTAATGTAACTTGCAATTATTTAACCCATTTACCCGATCTCTCTCCTTCTATGCGACACATTCCCAATTCTCTCCAAATTTTCTCCATTTCTACTCCTTCTGTTCTACGAGGAGTTCATCCACTCTTTCTTCAATTACTCCTTAAATATTTCTCTGTTTCAAGATCCGACCTCACCAAAATGTTCGTGGCGTCGAGTAGATCAAGTCCAGCTATTCAGAAAAATATGTCATCGGTATTATTTTCGGTAGTATTTTGTAACAGGTAAGTTACTTACCCCTTTTCTTGTATATTAACGCTCATAATTATGATCTATGATGCTTGGGTTGTTAATTGTTGGTTTATAGGAAGTTTGGAATTTATTTGTGTTTTGGGTAGTTTTAGGATAAATTGTTGTTGGGTTCCAATCGTGGTATAAATGGTTTGTTGTTGTTATGGAAAGCTTTTATAAGCTTAGAGTCATTTTTAAACTTCATTATACAAATTAGATATTGTGAATTACAGGTGAAATCCGGGTTGGATGAGTAGTAATGGACCACAAGTACCATTTGTTAACTTTGATATCACTCTCTATATGTATTTGGTTCTTGAATTGAAACTAGGTTGAGTAAAAAATGTTGAGTTTGAGTGTTAGGATGAAATGAGGAAATTCCTGTAGTTCGATGGAGTTGTGCGGCCGCCCAGTTTGGGTGTGCAACCGCACAATCTTCTGAAAGGTTTTGTTCTTGGAAAATACCAAAGTGTGCGACCGCACAGATCATTCCGGGCGACCGCACAGTGTCCTGAAAAACTGATAAATCCTAGAATCAATGTGTTTAGGTCCGACTTGGTCTAGATCTTAGGGTTGCCTCAAATAGCTAGATAGACTTGTTGTGAGCAAGGTAGCTCCGAAGATTGGTCATTAATGGGTATAACTAATGTGTATTAGTTTAGTACGTACCTAAGAGTACGGGTCTTAATTGTGATTGAAATAGCTCAATAATTGTATGATTGTGTTGATATTCTTTTAGACACTGAATGTGCTAATGCGTACTTGTGTATGTGAATGATTACATGCCAAATTCTTGAAGAAAAAAAAGGGCTAGTCCACTACTTTTGGATTAGTTCCAAGTTGAGATTTGTTTCCCGTTATTTCAAATCAAGTAATATTACTTGTGTGAATTTTATGTGAGTCCAGCTGGTTTACTTGTCGGGGGTGTATAGGTTTGCGCATATTGTGAGAGCTGGGGCTAAGCAATAAACGTAGGCCTATGCATCTGTGGCCGTTGCTCTTACTTTTGGCCAAAGTAAGGGTCTTGCTTCCCTAATTATTGGAGTATCATGCACAATAGTTAGATAGCTTTTATTTGTTCTTGGGTGGGGTATTGGGTAACAGTCTCCACCAATATTGTGAAGCTACATCAAATATGAGAGCTGACTTCAACGACTGCAACATCGTCAGTTATGGTATATGAATGGGTTGGAGGAATAAGGTGCAAGAAATATCTTTTGTAATGTGTGCTTCCGCTTTATATGTTGCATAATGGGTTGGTATAACTACCCGTGTTGTATGCTACTTGATGATACGTGATACGATGTTATTTCTTGTTCATACTTACATGTATGCATATCAATGTAGTTAATGTAGTAACTTACTGAGATTTATCTCACCCCGTTTCTTTTTATCTTTGTTTCCTTAACCCCCCCCCCCCCAGGAAGCAAGTGATAGAACGTTGTGAGATCGCATGTGGCTGAGATCGGTCGAGCAGTTACCTTCTCTTAGGGTAATGCTCCATGGCGCTTTTGTATATCATTCGTTGAGATCGTGGTCGTATAAAGTATGTATGTCCGGTTGTACTTTGGTTATATCTGCTGCTAGATGTTCTTTCTTCCGCCTTTGTAAGTTGTCTCCGAGTTGTAATCTCGTTGAGGTGTTATTTGATGGTATTGGTTTGATGGTTGGATTCACGTGCCAAGTTTGGTATTTAGTATTTTGGAGTTGTATATTATGTAAATTTTATATATATGGAATTATTGATTTCCGGGGCGTGACAGTTGGTATCAGAGCGTTGGGAATAGATTTTGAAAGGGATAAGAACTCTGATATGGAGTAGGTTCGGATACTCATATATTATGATTTTGGACGATTAGAAAACTAAGCTTTCCTTGTGGACAATTAGTTGCATTTGTTATTGAGGAATTGTGGAACATGATCCTAGAGGATTCGAGAACGAATTTCTTTTAAAGGGAAAAGAATGTAATACCTCGAAAATTTATGAATTTCATTCTTGGGGTTTGGTCATTTGTTTTGATCGTTAGTTATCATTAGTAAGAAATATTTTTGGTTTTATTTGGGTTTTATTTCTACAAGGTTATTGGACTACTTGAGAAATTATAGTTTGAGATGGTTTATATTATTATGAGATGTATGAATTGGCGACTGTATCAAGGATTCTTGAGATAGCCATTACTTCTTGTGTATAAATTGCATAATTGAGATAAGAATATAGTGATAGTATGATATTGATGTCGAGAGTTCCTACTCTTATGGTATACCAGGCATGGGACTGGTGATAATATTGTTGGTTTCATTGGGGTTAGTTGGTTTGAGAATCAAGAATGTGAGTCTTTGAAGACTTAGGCATATCTATCTCGTAAAGTGGACAATGTTTTGTGCTATATATGCATGTTTGTCCTCATTCTTTGATTTATGTTGAGGTGTATTCTCGAATACAGGACTATAGAATTTCTACCTGATACAGGAGAATCTATAAATGAAAGTATATTGAGGAGTAGAGCAAAGGTGAAGAAACAAATTTAATGAAGCCGAGTTTAAGATATTTCAGAACCAGATTTGACAGTCAACTTCGTAGAATTAACTGTTCTGATCTAGAAGTTTCCAGAATGCGTGTAAACATTCGTTGGGTATAATCTATCAGCATAACAGTTTTAGCAACTTTTGTTTTTCTAGTTCATGTATTGTTCTTATTCATGCATTGTCTATGGATTGGAGGAGTGCTCCATTTAGCCTATCTAAACCCTATTGTGAGATAAATTCAGATTTTGGGATGTATTTGAGTCCTTGGTATTTAATAGAAGATGGTTTTTCTCTTCGGTTGCTTTTGGTGGGTTCCAAAGAGTGTTGGGTGTTTATTTCTTTTAAACGTTTCACTTGTGTTTCCTCGTTGTATTTTCCATGTTCCAGTATCACTATCGTATATATAAGAAACCCGATAGAATTGTGGGCGATAATGCGCTAAAGGTTATAAGTTGATTTAGTTATGTTATCTATACGGGTATTGGTGAAATAAGTGGTATGACCTAGCTTTCTGCATGTCGTGAATTTCTTGGTTGCCATCGGTAGATGGTGAAGATTCCTCTACTGATAAGTGTGACTTTGCTTAGAAGTAGAATGGGTATATTTTATAATAAGTACAATATGTCGTTTGATCGATTGGAACCTGAGTCATATGATGAGTTGAAATAGGTGTGAGTGAAGTGACTTAACATGAAAGTATGATTTTAAACGGGTTTAATTTAAATTATGATTAGTTGGCCATTTGACTGTTGATTTTAAGTGAATGCATCTTCTGTGAGAAGTTATATTAATTTTTATGAAAGAAAAGTGTTACTGAGATTGTGGGAAAACTCAAAGATGAGTATGTTTCGGATATTTCATTTTGGTCATTGAGTTGTCGAGGTTTCAGACCAGTTCTCGTGTAGTTTCGAAAACTTGGTGAAATTGTTTTAGTCACTTATTTATTTCAAATCGGAATAAAGTGATTTTTGAACCTAAATTGATCATCTTTTCGAGAGATTTCCGTTTGAGTGATTCTTTAAATTTAAATATGCGTGGAACAGCCACCGAATTTCAGTTTCTGTGCTATTGAAGTATTTACAGATTTGGAAAATTAGTAAATTTCAAATGATCGTAAGTTATTCATTTTAAATTGAAATTTGATGATTCAAGTGTCTAAATTGAATATATTTTCAACACCTTTGCAGTGATCTCATTTTCATAAGATGATTTCCTTTATACTGTTCCCAAATCCGAGTCTTGTTCAGTCGAACCGTAGAGATATATTGAATAGTGTGAATCTTAGATATATCGTAAGAAATAATCCGAGCACGTATTAGAATGAGAATTAAAATCAACTGGGGAAATTATTTTGAAATTACTTGAAAGAAGTAATGGTTCGCAAGATATAGCAAGAGTTAGAGTATATATTGTTTTGAAATGATTTATTTCAGGTATTGATTGATCTTTACAAGTGGAAAGAATACTTAAACTGAGATGCGCGTATTATTGGGATTCACTTGACTTTAGTAGGATTGATAAACGTGAATTAGTTTTCGAATATCGAAATGATGATTGATGACAATTTTATTTGATATTGTTTTGTGGATTTGATTGGTATTGCTGTTAAAAGTATGACCAGTGTTAATGTTTTCTTGGAAATATGCTAAGTTTCCCATTATATTGAAAATTGATAAATCCATTATCTATAGTGATGCTTCTAAATAGGGATTGAGGTATTTAACGATTCAAGGTAACAACGTGTGTGTATATGTTTCGATGATTAACTCTTGATAAATAGAACTATCTATGACTTGGGATTGATTGTGATTTTATTGAGATTACCCTAGCAGATTAGAGTTTTCTTTTGAGAACCAAGTTCGAAATGTTATGTTATTAGACTACCAATAATTGATGGATATATTTCCTAATTGATGGATATATTTCGTTAGAAAAGATAAATATGAGATAAGGCAAGTGGGTGGAGAAATTCAAATATTATGACTGTATTGTGTTTTCTCGCATAAGAAGGATGAGTGTATTAGTGAAATTACTGAACATGTAAATGTGTACATCATGTTGGGTACCGCTGAATGGAAGATGTTGGAAGATTTGACTTAGTCGAATGAAACACGTGTAGTGGAAATTTGACGAGAGGTACTTAAGAGAGTCACGAGACCAAGTAAGTTACCATTCAATTAGAAACAAAATATATTGGGATGAATTTGAGGAATCATATTTGATTGAGTAGTTGATAACAATAATTTTTCGTGTATATAAATGAATTCGTGGGTGACAATAATTGGTAGTCCTATTCATTCCCTTATCTGATCAGGGAGTAGTATGATTGCATGGGATGCTTGTGGAGATGATATATGACAGAGACCATTATGGTACATCTTGATCTTAATAAACTTTTCCGAGTGTTATGGATATTTATTTGGGTCTTGTTATAATATTAGGAAATCCTTGGGACCGAGATATATACTTATAAGGATATACTACGTGTGTGGAGTTGATTCCAAATACTATTGGGATGATGGAAAAATAAAACTTATGGGTATTGATGACTTAAGGGATTGATTAAGAGCTTAATGCTAATCAGAAATAGATTATTTATGATTGGTAAACAAGTAATATTGCTAACCGGAAACGAGATCTTAAGATCAAGTGAGGAATTTAGTTTTCTTGAAAGAATTATTTGTAGGAATAGTTGATGCAAAGTAACAAGTTTTAAGTAAAACTATCTCTTGTGAAAGTATTAAGAAAACTCGTGAAATGGATGTGATTATAGAAGAAACAGACAAAAAGTGGGAAAATAGACATCCATAGTGGTTTAATGGATTTCATGAATACTCTTGGGCATGTTTTATCCAGTTAAGAATGAGGGTTTCAGAGTTTATGAAAGTGAGAAATCAAATGATTAGTGAAATTTATACAAATTAATGGAAATTGGAATTGGAATTTAATTTGGATTTATGGAGACTATGTCCGAAATATGTAATAGGTCCTTGATTGTGATTAGTACTTGCTATATGAGTATTGATATATATGTAGCCTCGATATGACTACGTGTTATAATAAGTGATAAGTGAATTCGCGACGAATTCTTTTAAGGGGGGTAGAATGTAACGACCCGAAACCCCGCACTATTTTTAGTCATAAGTTGAGCACTTGTGGGTGACGACCCGTCCCAATTTTATATAAATTTTACACTGAATATTATTTTATAATTTAAATTTTGTTAGTTTGATTATTTTAAAAGGACTTATTTGATTCTAGTAAAATATTAAATAAAAGTATTTGAGTTGCAAAAAGATTTATTAGCTTAACTAGAAGCTAAAATAGTTGAGTTAGTATTTGTGATTAATGACAAGGGGTTTAGTGTTAAAGTTGAAACCTTGGGGTTTAAATGTAATTGATCAACCTTGAGGGGCCTAAGTGTAACTTGGCAATAATTTAACCCATTTACCCGATCTCTCTCCTTCTCTGCGACACATTCCCAATTCTCTCCAAATTTTCTCCATTTCTACTCCTTCTGTTCTACGAGGAGTTCATCCACTCTTTCTTCAATTACTCCTTAAATATTTCTCTGTTTCAAGATCCGACTTCACCAAAATGTTCGTGGCGTCGAGTAGATCAAGTCCAGCTATTCAGAAAAATATGTCATCGGTATTATTTTCGGTAGTATTTTTGTAACAGGTAAGTTACTTACCCCTTTTCTTGTATATTAACGCTCATAATTATGATCTATGATTCTTGGGTTGTTAATTGTTGGTTTATAGGAAGTTTGGAATTTATTTGTGTTTTGGGTAGTTTTAGGATAAATTGTTGTTGGGTTCCAATCGTGGTATAAATGGTTTGTTGTTGTTATGGAAAGCTTTCATAAGCTTAGAGGTCATTTTTAAACTTCATTATACAAATTAGATATTGTGAATTACAGGTGAAATCCGGGTTGGATGAGTAGTAATGGACCACAAGTACCATTTGTTAACTTTGATATCACTCTCTATATGTATTTGGTTCTTGAATTGAAACTAGGTTGAGTAAAAAATGTTGAGTTTGAGTGTTAGGATGAAAGGAGGAAATTCCTGGTAGTTCGATGGAGTTGTGCAGCCGCCCAGTTTGGGTGTGCAACCGCACAATCTTCTGAAAGGTTTTGTTCTTGGAAAATACCAAAGTGTGCGACCGCACAGATCATTCCGGGCGACCGCACAGTGTCCTGAAAAACTGATAAATCCTAGAATCAATGTGTTTAGGTTCCGACTTGGTCTAGATCTTAAGGGTTGCCCTCAAATAGCTAGATAGACTTGTTGTGAGCAAGGTAGCTCCGAAGATTGGTCATTAATGGGTATAACTAATGTGTATTAGTTTAGTACGTACCTAAGAGTACGGGTCTTAATTGTGATTGAAATAGCTCAATAATTGTATGATTGTGTTGATATTCTTTTAGACACTGAATGTGCTAAATGCGTACTTGTGTATGTGAATGATTACATGCCAAATTCTTGAAGAAAAAAAAGGGCTAGTCCACTACTTTTGGATTAGTTCCAAGTTGAGATTTGTTTCCCGTTATTTCAAATCAAGTAAATATTACTTGTGTGAATTTTATGTGAGTCCAGCTGGTTTACTTGTCGGGGGTGTATAGGTTTGCGCATATTGTGAGAGCTGGGGCTAAGCAATAAACGTAGGCCTATGCATCTGTGGCCGTTGCTCTTACTTTTGGCCAAAGTAAGGGTCTTGCTTCCCTAATTATTGGAGCATCATGCACAATAGTTAGATAGCTTTTATTTGTTCTTGGGTTGGGGTACTGGGTAACAGGTCTCCACCAATATTGTGAAGCTACATCAAATATGAGAGCTGACTTCAACGACTGCAACATCGTCAGTTATGGTATATGAATGGGTTGGAGGAATAAGGTGCAAGAAATATCTTTTGTAATGTGTGCTTCCGCTTTATATGTTGCATAATGGGTTGGTATAACTACCCGTGTTGTATGCTACTTGATGATACGTGATACGTGATGTTATTTCTTATTCATACTTACATGTATGCATATCATGTAGTTAATGTAGTAACTTACTGAGATTTATCTCACCCCTTTTCTTTTTATCTTTGTTTCCTTAACCCCCCCCCCCCAAGAAGTAAGTGATAGTACGTTGTGAGATCGCATGTGGCTGAGATCGGTCGAGCAGGTTACCTTCTCTTAGGGTAATGCTCCATGGCGCTTTTGTATATCATTCGTTGAGATCATGGTCGTATAAAGTATGTATGTCCGGTTGTACTTTGGTTATATCTGCTGCTAGATGTTCTTTCTTCCGCCTTTGTAAGTTGTCTCCGAGTTGTAATCTCGTTGAGGTGTTATTTGATGGTATTGGTTTGATGGTTGGATTCACGCACCAAGTTTGGTATTTTGTATTTTGGAGTTGCATATTATGTAAATTTTTTATATATGGAATTATTGATTTCCGGGGCGTGACACGTTTGCTCCAGATAATGGGTGAAGTAATATTCCACATGTCAAGTGTATTGCCAATATGTTGGCGGATTTCTTTTCGATATTTACACATTATATGTATATGTACACTCTAAAATTTGGGTTGAGATACCGATGTTTGTGGATATCCAACCTTTTCACATTTGTGTTTATTAATGGATATCTCATTCTCTCTAAAAAAAAAAAAAAAAAACTTTAAATTATTTGATTTAGGTAAATAAATTGTATACTTGTTATAAGATTGAAATTCCAAATTATAGGTTTTTAAAAAATAATTACCAAAACAACAACCCTAAAAAGTTATTTACCAAAATAGCACTTTTTGGTAAAACCGAAGTGGGAGTGCCGGTTTTAGGGTTGAATCCGGAAGTCCCACTTCCGGAATTGACCTTTTTATTTTTTTTATTTTTTTTTTTTGCGAAATCTGATTTTTATTTTTATTTTTGAAACCGGAACTGAGACTTCCGGTTTTAAATTTTTTTTTTTTTTTTTTTTCGAAATAACAAAAAACATTAAAGTTGTTTACATAGGAAAGGGAGAAGGCATAGGGGAAAAAAAAAAGAGAAGAAAGAAATGATTATTATTTTTTTAGAATTTTATGTATTGTGGTTTTTATTTAGTGACCACATTCCGGTCACATAGGAAAGAAATAAATAAATAAACTTGTTCACAGATTTCTGTAATATTTTAGAATTTTATGTATTGTGGTTTTATTTGACCTTTTGTTTTTTTTATTTTCGCGAAATCTGGGATTTTTTTTTTTTTTTTGCTTGAATCCGGAACTGAATATCTGGCATTGGAAAACGTTGATTTTATAGGATATAATAAACTTCTCCACAAATCCAACATTAATACATTCAAACACTTAGTGACCACATCCCGGTCACATAGGAAATAAATAATATATAAATCCAATTATTCAGTGACCACATTCCGATCACATAGGAAATATATAATACATAAATCCAATTATTCAGTGACCACATCCCAGTCACATAGTAAATATTACATAAGTCAAAATATTCAGTGACCACATCCCGGTCACATAGTTAATATTACATAAGTCCAAATATTCAGTGACCACATCCCGGTCACATAGGAAATCCGACATAAATCCAAATATTACATATCCAACAAATTAACTCAACAATCCTTAGGGAATACCTTAAAAACATTGGAAAGTGTAATGTTAAGGACTTTTTTTTAGCGTGAGACGGCGAAGACAACAACCTAATAGATCAACAAAACAAAACATTTAGAACAAAATGTTAAGGAAAATATCCTTAGGGAGTGTAATGTTAAGGAAAATATTTCATACCTGCTTAAGAATCAGAACAGCACCAACACCTATGTCACTTCCATACTCACTTTCCTTAAGCACTTTGTCACCAATGGTAGCTTCAATTGTATCTGTAGGATCTTTCAAAGTCACAAAAAGAGAGCCATAATCACTTCGTGTGCACTCCTTGACAACAACAACAACCTAATAGACCAAAAAATAACGACCAATTATTTTTAAATATTAACCTTAACTATAAATAATATTAATATTATACCTGTTCCACCCTGTCATATTTATCGCATTTTTCCTTGATCATTTTCAACGGATAACATGTACCCTCTGCAGTGAGATACTCCATTGCAGATAGCCAAGGTCTGCGCTGGAAATGTTCATCCTCCACCGGCTCTTCAATCGCTCTCCTTATGGACTCTTGTGTCGACATCGGGGTCCCTGAGAGACATGAGCTTTTCCGGAGCGATGCCGACGCATCGCGGACTGTGCGACACCGGCGGGACCAGGTATAATATGAGGCGGTGGAGATTCTAACTCTCGTTCGATTTGAGAGAGATTAGATTGCGGATTAGAGGGTTGACCAGGATGACCAGGAAGAGGTCGTCCTCCAAGATACCAGCGGGGGAGCGATGGATCCATTTTGAAGATGAATTAGTTTTGAGGTCGAGGGGCGGAGGTTTGGATGGAAGAATAGAGGAGGGATGGATACGTTAGGTTTGAGTTAACCGATCTTTTTAAAGAGAGATAAATGTGATAAAACCGGGATTGGCAGTTCCAATTTTGAGATTTTCGATAAGACCGGCATTGACAGTTCCGGTTTTGAGATTTCTGATAAAACCGGCATTCGCAGTTCCGGTTTTGAAAGTTCAGTTAATTAATGATAACTAAATTTTCATACTATTTTTTACAAAACCTAAAATAACAATAACACAAATTTTTAAATAGATAAAATAACAATATAGAAAGAAACAGTACATCGTCAGAGACTACATAAATAGTGACCACATCCCGGTCACATAAGATAAAAATCCCTCAAGGATGATCGGATGGGGTGTAAGTTGCAGGACGACGTGTTTCCCTCCTATTTGTTCTTCTAATGAAACGAGATAGTAATGATGATTGTTGTCGTGGTTGCTGTGATGACGATGAAGGAGTAGGGTCTATATGAGTACTACCACTCCCACTATAAGATGGAACACTGAATGGAGGAATAGGAATACTACTACCAGCATATGGCTGAAATCCGAAGGAAGGCTCTGGAGTCTGAGGAACATTTCTTTGTGTGATGCCGCTCTGCCCACTTGGTAGATTGAAGTTACCAAAATTTTGCATCTGTGAATGTGAAAACTGATTATAATCAAACATGTTCGATAATCCTCCAATTCCCCCTCTGCATTCCATTGTCCACGATATTCCGGTGGTGGTGGTGGTGGTGCTGAAAGATCCTCCTCTTCCTCCTCCTCCTCCTCCTCCTCCTCCTCCTCCTCCTCATCCTCCTCTTCTTCCTCCTCATCCTGTAACTGACTTCGCCTCTATAACATACCTTGTCCATGATCTTGCGGTGGTGGTGGTGGTGGTGGTGGGGGGGGGGTTAGCTTGGTGGGCATCTAGTCGTTGCACTTCCCGAATCGTTGTCAACGATTGTCGGATAATTGCACGGTTATACTCACAGTTGTTGGAGATGTATAGTTGTTGCAAGTTTTGAATCTGTTAAAGAAATAAGAAATATAATTATAGCAAATATAATTGTAAAAAAATGGAAAAAGCATTATATAAATCTTACCAAACTCTCATAGGCAGTAGCATGTGTCATGTACCCCTCATTAACTCTATGGAGAGGATTTTGGATGAACCTCCGAGTAATAGATCTGTACCATATCATATACTCATGAGAGTAATCCACATCCTCCAGACCATACACCCCATTAACGACCAACTCATCACGTATGTTCCATATATCTATGAACTGGCGGTGTAAATCCATAAAGTTAGTCTTCGGCCGACCTCGTCGGTCAATCCGATGAAGTGCCTGACTAGTGTCACAATCCTCTGGGATACTCTGCAGCATACCGAACTGCCTCATAACACGATCTGGAAGGTGCCATTCCACCCTATCAAAGCAGATAAGGGGCGCCTTCGTCCTCCACACATGCTGTCCCTGGAAGCACTGATAATTTTGAGTAAAACCTAAGTATGGCTGCCAAACAACCTGATCCACGGTCAAAAGCTGCAGCTGGTCTCGGTATCCATCCAGCTGATTTTTATAAAATTTTACTATTAAAATATACGAGTAATTCATTTTGAAATGCAGAACGTATGATATAGTGAAGAAATTACTTTGACCATAATAATTATTTAGCTCTCACAAATACATAAAATAAAAATTAATAATATATTACATGTATCAATGCAAAGATAAAAATGGAGTTTCTATGTTTTTAGCGCATAAGTGATATTTATTTTGGTACTAAAAAAATTGTCTAAAAGCAACAACTATGACATTTATTCTGATCAGTCAATGTAATTAATTACTCACAAAAATCTTGTTCACAAAATCCGCTCCAATCATTTGTTTATAAAAAAAAAACATATATTTCACATTACTAAATGAAATTACATGTTAACAACGGTTGAATATATTACAAGTTCAAATAAAACCACAATACATAAAATTCTAAAATATTACAGAAATTTCAAAACGAAAGATGAAAAAACGACTTGATTCTAAGCCCTACGAGTTGGACACTTCCTTCGCGTGTGACCTTCAACCTTGCAAATCCCACAACGATTCTTTTTTTTGGCAACTTGCCAATCCATAGTATTTCTCAATCTCCTTGACTTGGGTCTCCCTTGCCTATCGCGTCTATGGTCCTCGTTCGGTGTAAAAATGGGGACAAAACCGTCCACGTTCCAATAGGCCTCATCATGGATCGGTTGAAAAGTACCCCTCCATGTCTTGTGGTAAAAGTCAAGGTTGTAAAACTCTGAGATGTAGCCCACACTATCGATGTTTTGCGCTTTGAAACACGCAATAGCATGCGAACATGGGTAATGAAATTGGACCCATTTTCCACAAGTGCATTTTTGTTCACCCAATTTCACAACTTGAACGTGTCCACCTCTGTCACCCGATGTCTCGTTGTCACTTCAAAAATACCCACTGACGTAGTGTTAAACCTCGTAACATGATGATACCCGGCCTTATTCTCGTTGTGCCGGTACTTCATATCAAGCCTGTGACTGAATTTTCGTGTGGCATTAGTGATATCCCCCCCTATAGCCCTTATTGATGTCTCCAGTCTACTTTGAAAATATGCCACACACCTATAGAAGGAAGTCTCAACAATTGCTGAAACAGGCATCCCACGAGCTCCTTTCATCACCCCATTAAAAACTTCTGACAAATTGGTAGTCTTAATCCCATACCTGTATCCACCATCATATGCCAAAGTCCATTTTTTTCTATCCAAAAACTCCCACCATTTATATGCCTCAGGGTCGATTATATGAATCTGCCTCAGATACATTTGCATCTTCCTTTCCTGGGTGGTGCTAACAGCACGCCAAAAAAGATCTTTCAAGCCAACACCCTTGCGACCGTGTAGAAAATTTGCTCTCATATGCAACATGCACCATCTGTGTACAACTGTTCGTGGCCAAGAATCCTGTGCAGTGGTGGAAAGGATGCCAAGATGACGATCCGATATCAAGCAACATTCACGACCCCTGATAACATGTTTGCAAACAAGCTCTAGAAACCAATTCCAGTTACGGTAGTCCTCTTTCTCAACAATAGCGAATGCGAGAGGAAGCAAACTATCATTCGCGTCAACACCCATGGCAATAAGTATAACCCCTTTATATCTTCCATGCATAAATGTGCCATCAACAGAAATGACAGGACGACAATAAGAAAATGCATGTAGACAAGGGCCAAATGCCCAGAACGCAGCGTCAAACGTAGATGAAGTACCAGGACGAGTTTGTTTCGAATACTCCACAATGGTTCCAGGATTAAACTTTTGGATAGCTCCTAACAAACGCGGCAACTTTCCATAAGATTCTTTCCAGTCTCCATAAGCCTCTGCAATGGCTTTTTGTTTACCACACCAAGCCTTCCTATATGAAATATCCTTCCCAAATCGTGCATTCATTTCCGCCCTCACAACTCCAATTTTCAACTCAGGATCAGCCTTCACCATACTCAAAACCTCTCGTCCTATGAACTTAGCATCTAAGTTAGGATGATCTTAGTTTATTCCTGTAGCCAAGCAACAATGAGGACCAATGTATTTTGTTATTTCCCAATACTTACTGTTCTTCAAACTCACATTCACATTAAAATTACATGGGAAATCTTTCGCCCAACACTCAATAGTCCACTTGCTGGGTGTGCTTATTTTTACCTTGAACCGCAGATTCTTCGTAATATGAAATATCTTCATTTTTTGTTGAACCTCAAACTTCTTTGCAAACCGAAGACCTTTGTAAATTTCTGATCCTTCCTCTTCTGCATTCCAAACATCAAACTTATCTTGGTTATCATCATAAATCTCTGATCCTTGCCCAATATCTTGATAAAAAGGATACTCTGCTCTACCATAGTATTGATTTTGCTGCTCTTCATAAGGAACCAATTCCACTCTCAAATCTTCCCTCACCCCATCAACACTCCCGTTATCACTAACATCAGTAGCACTATCCTCATCTTCATATCCATAATCATGACCTTCATTTATGTACGAGTCAATCATCTCTTCATAATCTTCATCTTCCTCTTCTTCATTAAACAAATCATTTATGTCTTCCTCGCCCCCTCTCTCTTCCTCTTCTTCTTCCTCTCCCTCTTCCTCTTCCACATGTCTTGATGAACTTGCTCCAAAGTCCCACTCCCGGTGCCAGCTTAAAGAACCCATCTGAAGGTTATCTGCCTCATGACCATAGTCTTCCTCTCCCACCCCCTCTTCCTCTCCTTCATCAACATTTACATTATCAACTAAACTTATCTTAACATACAACTGTAAGCTAGACATCCCAACAAACTGAGTAGCAACATCAAACATGAGGTCCATACATGCATCATCCTCAATGATAAAAGGAATGTAATTTGCAACTCCATGACCAATTACATGAGGAAATCTACAAATAACTTGTAATTGAACAAAATGTCGATCTACACCAATCGCATTACATAACCTCTTAATCAACTTTTTATACCTCCAACGAGTTTTAGCCTTAAGATGTTTGTTTGGCCCCTTTTCATAATGTTCACCTTCAAACGGATTTTCATCATCTCCTCCCCAATAGCACATGAAAACAAGTGGAAGTCCATTCATATTTATTCCTAAGAATTGAAAAAATCAATTGTCAAAACCTTAATTTAACATTATAATCACCATGTGTTTTAAAAAAACAAACAAACAAATGAACTACACTTTTATAAATCACAAACACAAGAAATTGAACATCGAGCATAAACAAGCAAATTTCATACACAAATTTTTTAGGGCATATTTTAAATTTACATATGTATACTTGCATAATAACAAAAGGATGAACAAAATTTAAATCAACAGTTAAATATCTTACTTCAAACATAGAAAACGAAAAAAAAAAAAAAAAAAAAACTAACCTTTTTTAAGATTTTGCCAAAATCTTAAAATCCTCTTTATTTCTTCTCTCTTTCTCTTCTCAGAAACTCTCTTTAGCTTTCTTATGAAAAAACTGAAGTCGTGGTTGAATGGTTATATATATTCCCACTTCCGGAAATTTCACATTAAAAAAAAAAAAAAAAAAAAAAGCCAAAACCGGAATTGGCAGTTCCGGTTTTAAGTAAACGCCAAATCAACTTTCGGTGGGTGGGGTTTTAATGTTTTTTGTTATTTCGGAAAAAAAAAAAAAATTAAAACCGGAAGTCTCAGTTCCGGTTTCAAAAAAAATAAATAAAAATCAGATTTCGCAAAAAAAAAAAATAATAAATAAAAAGGTCAATTCCGGAAGTGGGACTTCCGGATTCAACCCTAAAACCGGCACTCCCACTTCCGGTTTTACCAAAAAGTGCTATTTTGGTAAATAACATTTTAGGGTTGTTGTTTTGGTAATTATTTTTTTAAAAACCTATAATTTGGAATTTCAATCCTTGTTATAATAAAGATAAGAAACAGTGGTAAGGGGGCCATTAATATTTTTAATTTTCACTTGAGGTAGTTATTTGGTTTGATATGTTATATTATAGGGTTAATTACAATTTAGGGCCTGAACTCAATAGGGTGTTCCCCAAGCGGGGCTTCAACATTTTTTTTTTGGCGAAACATGGCTCAATACGTGTTTTTTTCAATCAATATGGGGTTTTTTTACGGAATTCGTTAGAAATTTTGTTAATTGCTCCTGTTCCATGCACATGATCAACAGATCGGTTAGTTTGAAGTTGGTATTACTTATTAAGGGGCTTAATGAACATTTTAAATTTAAAGGGTTGAAATTTTTTTATTTTTATTTTTTAACCCTTTTATTTTATTGATTTCAAAAAAAAAAAAAAACTCTTTTATTTTATTTTATTTTTTGCTAAAAAAATCTTTACTTTTGAAATATTAAATAAACAAACATTTATATAATATGAATAAATAAATTATGACATCAACTATTTATCTTACAACTTACTATATAAAACGAATTCACAAAAATAAAATGTACTTAAATCAAAATCTCAAAAAAAAAAAAAAAAAAAAAAAAAAAAAAAGAGAAAAAGCCCAGAGGAAGTAGGGATGACCAAACACGGTTCCGGTTCGGAACCGCCAGTTCCGGTTCAGCTTTTATGTGAACCTTAACCGGCCCTTGGTTACACCGGTTCCGGTTGTCACAATCCGGTTCCGGTTCGATTCTGGTCCGGTTCCGGTTCGGTTCCACGGTTCATTTTTTTATGGTTTTTTAACGGTTAATTCTGATGAAACTGTTAGAAATCAGTCAAAACACATTTTTATTATTTTCATTCACTGATTTTGGCAAAAAAATCAGTCAAAACACAACTTTTCTTGTCAACCTTCCATTAGTAACGGTTAATTCTGATGAAACTGTTCGAAATCTAATGATTTTGATGGTTTTTTAACGGTTTTACTGACGGTTCAGACGGTTCCGGTTCGCGGTTTGGTTGGGCGGTTCGGAACCGCCGGTTCACGGTTTTTTGGGGGGTTGAACCTTAACCGGCCCTTATTCAAAACGGTTCCGGTTCCCACGGTTCCGGTTTTCGTGACGGTTCATGGCGGTTACGGTTTTTTCGGTTCCGGTTCCGGGCCGGTTCAACGGTTCCGGGCCGGTTCAACGGTTCCGGTCCGGTTCCGGTCCGGTTTGGCCATCCCTAAGAGGAAGTCCATCTTCTTCATATATACTCCCTCCGTTTCATGAGAACTGAGACTAAAGGAAATGACACAAGAACTAAGGAATACTAATAAAATAAGGAAAATGTGTGGTAGAAAATGAAGAGGGAGAATTAATGGGGTAAATAGTAGTGTTGATTGAATAAAATGAGTGGTGGAAAATGAAGAGAGAATGAGTGGTGGGGTTGGGTGAATATAAAAGATTAAAAAGTTTACCATTTTGGGCAGTCTCAATTGAGGTGAAACGGACGAAAAGGAAAATAAGTCTCAATTCACATGAAACGGAGGGAATTGATGAAGTCATGAAGATGCAGGATGCTCATCTTCATCAACGTGGGCAGGAATCCATCAACTATCCTCCCCTCCAACTAATCCACTGTAATTATTTATCACCCCAGGCATTATATTTCCAGATCTATCTTCAAAAGCATCATTTGAATGAATACTTCATTCCAACAATCAACAATGGCGAGTCAAAAGTTGAGGGAAACTAAAAGTAGTGTTGGGTTCATTAGAATACAGTAGGTACATCAAAATCTTGACTCAAATTTGGTTCATCGATTCTTGAACAGAGGTCACGATTCGTTACATTTCGATTTGAAACTTTGGTATCTTGTGCCATCTCAGTTTCAAGAATACATATTCGAAATTGGCAGGGCCGCCATGAAATTAGACGCCATGGAAGGTGTGAGTGGACGAAAATGAAATTAAGATCTTCAAGCTGGGCTGAGAAAGTCAAGATCAAAATAGGGGATGGCATAGTATGGTGGACGGTATGAGGGTTGGATTTGAAGAAGACAACGAAGGAGGAAGACGACGATGGAGGAAGACAATGAGAGAGGAATACGACAAGGGAGAAAGACCACCACGGAGGAGGACAATGGCGACCGGGAAAGTTGCAGCGGCGGCGCCGTGGGAGAGGAGGAGATATGATTACAGTTTTTAGGTTACTGAGAGGAGGAAGGGGGAAGGGGGAATGCTACAAGCAATGGGTAAATTTTTATTTTCCACCCCAGCTTATTTGTTTCACTCTCCCCACAATTTTCAAATTCGTCATTTGACCCCTCAATAATTATATCACTGTTCAAACTAGCCATTTTTGCATCATGTGCAAGACACATGGTGACTTAACTGATTTTTCTAACGAATTCCGTCAAAAAGCCCCAAATTGATGAAAAAAACACGAATTGAGCCCTGATTCGCCAAAAAAAATGTTGGAGCCCCGATTGGGGAACACTCTATAGAGTTCAGGCCCTAAATTGTAATTAACCCTATATTATACTATAAACACTTGTGAGATAGATGTAGCGCATATGTGTCCAGTAAAACATCGTACATTTGAAAAAAACAATATAATGAAAATGATGATGATGATAATGATGAGGAAATGTTATCACTTGCTCTTGTGGCCTCCGCGTCTATAGTATTAACGTCACTTTTTTGAGTATTTGGAGTACCCATATTAGGAAGCGCTATCGCACTTCATCGCCATCATTAACATCTTCTTACACAATTTAGTTTTTTGGTTAATTTAGTTTAATTTTGACAAAAAAATATTATGCAATATTATTGACTTCATTAAATTCTTAAAGAAAAAACATTATTGATGCAACAAATAATATTAAAATTTAATTACAAAATTTCAAATGTATAATTCATATTTTAGAAAAAATAGATTTCATTCAAATTTCAATATTGTTGAAAAAAAATATATACGTACATGACTATTTTAACTATTATAGTGGAATGAATTTAGTATTCCTTCTATCTCAAAATAATTATTTTTTCCCTTTTGATTTAAAAAATATCAATTTTTGTTTAAATTTCAGTATTCAATTTTTTTGTAAATTTTAGTAATAAATATTTATGGAAATTGTACTATCTACTTTCTAAACTTCTAATTTTACAAGTATATAATGAAATGATAAAGAATGAAAAATAAAATGAGAAAATTACCACCTAATCCCTCATCCTAAGTGAATTTACCACCTAGTCCAAGCTAATATTTTTGTTTACCATCAAATCCAAGCCAATATTTTCGTTTACCACGTAGTCCTTTAGAGTTATTAAATCCCGAAAATACCCACCTATAAATACAACCCTCCCCTCCCCTCCCCTCCCCTCCCCTCCCATTCAACGCACACACCCTCACACGTCTCTTTCTCTCTCTACACGCACACGATCTCTCACCTCCCAATCTCTGGCAAATCCTCCCCACCTCCGGCGAACCCCTCCGGCACTTCTCCGACTCCGACGAACTCTTCCCCTCCGACCACCTTTCCCATCCCCCATTTCAATACTCCGGTCGTCTTCTTCCCCTGAGCCAAACAATCGACTTTTGTAGATCCGGCTAGCCCACCTCCGTTCACCCCTTCCCCACCTCCGTTCAGTATAGATCTAGCCCACGCACACTCTTTTTCTCTCTCAACACTCAGCCGTCGCTTCCCCATCGCCAGCGACCCCCCTCCTCAATCTCCAGCGATCCCTCCCTTCCATATCTCCGGCGACCATCTCCCCCCTACCTCCGACATCACTCTCCCTAAACCCAGTGACACTCATCCCCTACAGAAACACTATTCATACCCCTCCCCACATTCTCTCTCGTCCTTGTCCGCCTCCAACTGTCTTCCTCCCCGGATCCAACGGCAACAACTACTACCCCACACGCCATTATCGTAGCAAGCCTCCAAGTCCAGCTAAGAGCTAGTTTTTCCCAAATTCAACTTTTCTTGATTAAAAATTAGGGCTTTGCTTTAAGTTTAAAGGCTTCAAATTGAAATTTGTTACTGTAAATGTAAATGAAGTCTAAATTTAAGCCCTAATTTTGAATTTGGGGACAATGTTCAGTTTCGTCATTTTATGGTGTCAGTTACTACTTAGTTACATAAATTTACGGCTTAGAGCAATGCTAGGGGCACAAAATAAGGCCACAAAATCTCGCTCACAAAATGAGGTGGCGATATTTTATTGGTTGCATCGATAATGGACCTGCCACACTCTAATTAAAAACACCAATAAAATCATTACACTTTGGATTTTGTGAGCAAGTTTTGGTGACTTTTTTGTGCCCCTAATATTATTCTTACGGCTTATTGTCTCTTATGTTAAATTGTTTGATTTCTTTTGTCTCAATTATGTGATGGATGAAAAGTTGAGACAAGCATAGAACAGTTTCATATAGAAACTGTTTGAGAAGAAACTGAACATTTGACATGTATGTACATGAACCACTCAACTCGTGTATACTCCCCCCGTCTCATAACAATTGCGAACTTACAATTGTGAATTTACAATTGCGATCATACAATTCCGAACTTACAATTGTGAACTTACAATTGCGATCTTACAATTGCGAACTTGTTTTTGGACAAGTGTGAACTTGTTAATGGAACAATTGCGAACTTACAATTGCGAACTTACAATTGTGAACTTACAAGTGCGAACTTACAATTGCAATCTTACAATTGCGAACTTACAATTGCGAACTTGTTTTTGGAACAAGTGCGAACTTGTTATTGGAACAATTGCGAACTTACAATTGCGAACTTACAATTGTGAACTTACAAGTGCGAACTTATAAGTGCGATCTTACAATTGCGAACTTACAATTGCGAACTTGTTTTTGGAACAAGTGCGAACTTGTTATTGGAACAATTGCGAACTTGCAATTGCGAACTTGTTTTTGGAACAATTGCGAACTTACAATTGTGAACTTATAATTGCGAACTTGTTCTTGGAACAAGAACAAATGTGATTTTTATTTTTTTTTGAACAAATGCGAACTTACAATTGGAACAAGAACAAATTTACATTTGTTCTTGGAACAAATGCGAACTTACAACTGTGAACTTGTTCTGAAACAACCGTGAATTTGTTCTTGAAAAAAATTATTTTTTTTTAAAAAAAATGTGAATTTGTTGCTAAGAGCTTTAATTTGTTCTTGTAGAAAATGTGTAGTTGTTTTTTAAATAAAGAATTATTGTTTTTTTTTCATAAAAATAAAATGGACAATGGAAAATGGTCGTTGGAGGTGGTCACCGGAAAATGTTTGTCGGAAAAAAGTGGTCGGAGGTGTGGCCGGAAAATGGTTGCCGGTGATAGTCACCAAAAAATGGTCACCGGAAAAGGTGGCCGGAGATGGTCGCCGGAAAACGGTGGTTGGAAGTAGTCGCCGGAAAATGGCCGCCGGAAAGGTGCCCCGAGGTGGTCGCCGGAAAAGGTGGCCGGAAATGGTCGCCGGAAAATGGTGATCGGAAATTGTCGCCGGAAAAGTGGCCGGAAAATGGTCGCCGGAGGTGGTCACCGAAAAATTGTGGCCGGAGGTGGTCGCCGGAAAATGGTTGCCGGAAAATGTCGCCGGAAAATGGTCGCCGGAGGTGGTCACCGGGAAATTGTGGCCGGGGGTGGTCACCGGAAAATGGTGGCCGGAAAATTGTGGCCGGGGGTGGTCGCCGGAAAATGGTGGCCGGAACATGGCCGCCGGAAAACGGTAGCCGGAAAATGGTTGCCGGAGGTGGTCACCGGAAAATGGTCGCCGGAGGTGGCCGTCGGAAAATGGTGGCCGGAGGTGGCCGCCGGAAAACGGTGGTCGGAAAATGGTGGCCGGAGGTGGCCGCCGGAAAATGGTCGCCGGAGACCGGAAAATATCACCGGAAAATTTTGCCGGAAAACTGGCCGGAAAAAGGTTGCCGGAGGTGGTGGTCGGCCGGAGGTGGTGGCCGGTCGGTCAAAGTTGTTGACCGGTGAGAAGGTGAAAGGTTGAGGAGGGAGGGGTAATCATGTAATTTCCAGTCATTTAGTAAGGGCATTCATGCCCTTTTAATATCCCTTGGACTAGGTGGTAATATTGAAAATACCTTGGACTAGGTGGTAGTTTAGATTCTAATGAGGGACTAAATGGGAATTGCCCCAAATAAAATATTTAAGAACATTTTTTTTCGTAAATATATTATTCATTTTGGGATAAAATTTTCCAAAAATAACCATTCATTTTGGGTAGAAGAAGTATAACGCTACTGTATCTCTTAATTAACCACATGTGATTTTGCGATAACATCTCATCTCCCCAAAGTTCGGGATGCTTCTTGTGTGGTATTTTTAGTCCGGCCAAAATACATTTACCCCCCCAAAGTATCCACCGAATCCCACTTTGCCCCCCAGCGCCAAATTTGTCCCACTTTGCCCCCCAAAGCTTCAATTTGTCCCACTTTCCCCCCAGCTCCAGACTTTGCACCCCAGCACTAACGAATGTTAGAAAATTTAACAGAATAGGTAACGATTGGACTATTTTGTAATGCTTATTAGTTTTTAAGGGTCAAAATGCAAAGTTTCAAATATTAAGTACTAAAAATTTATTTATTTTTCCAAATATTTAACATTATCTTAAATCTTAAATAATTAATAAGTCTTGAAACTAATACTAATTTTATGCTAATTTTTTTTTTTAAAAAAATATGAAATTATTTTTCTAAATAAATGAAATTAAGTATATTTTTTTTTAAAAAAAAAATTAGCATAAAATTAGTATTAGTTTCAAGACTTATTAATTATTTATGATTTAAGATAATGTTAAATATTTGGAAAAATAAATAAATTTTTAGTACTTAATATTTGAAACTTTGCATTTTGACCCTTAAAAACTAGTAAGCATTACAAAATAGTCCAATCGTTACCTATTCTGTTAAATTTTCTAACATTCGTTAGTGCTGGGGTGCAAAGTCTGGAGCTGGGGAGGAAAGTGGGACAAATTGAAGCTTTGGGGGCAAAGTGGGACAAATTTGGCGCTGGGGGGCAAAGTGGGATTCGGTGGATACTTTGGGGGGTAATGTATTTTGGCCTTTTAGTCCTATTGTCACCTGGACTGGGACTGCAATTAACCCTACCTCAACATTACATATCTATAAATCAACTAACACACACACCCACTGTCAGTTTTGCATGCGATCAAGAGAATAACAATGGCTGCTAATACCTTGCAGTTCAAGAAACTTGGTTTCCACTTCATGCCTACAAGCGACCTGCTAATTGCTCGTCTTCGAAATAAGGTCCAACCATCTGCTACTGATGATAGTAGTACTAATCACAACATCTTCCCTATTATCGATACAGATTTGTACTCTGCCGAGCCTTGGAAGCTTCTTAAAGATGAAGATCCATGGGAGATTTCTAATTCTGGTGAAAAGTCTTCTTGCACCAGGACTATTTACATCTTCACCAAGGTCAAGTTTGTTGGTGCCAACAACAAAAGAGCTGCTCGAACGGCGGGTAAGGGTACTTGGTCTGGTTCTACAGGTGAAAAGAATGTTGATGGTGAGAGACCAGGTTCAGTTATTGGGACCAGAAGTTACTTTGAGTTCAAGATTCATAAAGATGAGGTCGGAAAGATCATCGTCCCTGGTCACTGGAGTATGCATGAGTACAAGCTTGGTGGGGAGAGCTACAAGGGTTTGGACTCTATTCCTCTTGCTAAGAATCTAGCTCTCTGCCAGATTACGCAGGTTGTTGAAAAATCTCAAGGGATTCACCTTTCTTGGCCTAAAACACCCTTTAAGCTGCGTTTCGACAAGTTTAAAGAACTGGGCTGTTTTCTTAAGAAGAGAAAACAACCTGAACCAGCTGATCATGAACATCAACAACAAGTTGGACATCAGGAGGTGCAGAAGAGAAACAAGAAGCGGAAGAGAGAGGGTCCCACTTCATCAGCACCAAGAACGCTCATCACCGATCAAGATACACCAGATTTTGCCATGGAGCTGGATGATCATAGAGCACAAGAAAATCGAATGGATCATGAAGGTGGTTTTAATGATCAGTCCAGCTGGGCAGTTGATCAAAACCCTAATAACTTTGGTGATAGAGATTCTGAATTTGCTCAACAACGGCAACTTGAATTAGCCAAAAACTCCGAGAAAGAGAATTACCAGAATAATTTGATGAGTCCTGCGAACACCCCGTCTTGTTCTTATAACTATGGAGCAGATGATGGTAATTCCTATTTTGGTCAGGTTGGAGGGTCATTCTCTAATGCATTATTACGACCAAATTACAGTCAAATGACGGTGTCTGAGAATGAATATCTGCGCATGGAGAATCAACTCAGGACGGACATTAAAGCTCCTCAACCCCAACTTGACCCCTTTGAATTAGCTAATTCTGAGGAAGAGAATTACCAGAATAACTCTGATCAGTTGGTTGTGTTAAAGGGAACAGTTCAAACAATGAGTCGAGCCGACACCCCATCTTGTACCAATAAGTATGCAGAAGATGATCAGGTAGGAGGGTGGCTGTCTAATTCAAACCGTCAAATGATGGTGTCTGAGAATGAAAAACAGGGCATGGAGAATCAACTTGGGACGGAAATTAAGGCTCAACGCCAACTTGACCGCAACCCTTTGAATGGTGTCGATTTAGATGAACTATATGAACGAGTGACTGCACCAGAATGGGATTTGATGATCGAACAAATGATCAGTTCAAGGGAAGCCCCGCCTGTGTTTAATTCAGCAGGAGATGGATACTCATACTATAATGAAGGTGCAGGGAAAGAGAAGGTGGCGGAAGTTGAGAATGGACCAAACTCAAATAATAAGTTGGGGGAAGTGAGAGAAGAAGTAAATGTCGGTCGTGATGATGAATATAAATTTGATGTAGAAGAAATTGGGGGCAGTTTTGATGATTTGCTAGAAGATGCAGATCAATTATGGGGGAAAGGCTGGTCTTTGGAGTTTCAACAAGACCACTCACTCCCCTCTCTCTCTTGATGATATATAGTAGGCTCTTTTAGCAACAATGTACATGTATTTATATACATGGTTGTAATGTATACTTTTCTTCTCTGATTATTCTCATATTATTCATTCTTTTACCCCCTAATTATACAAATTTATGCCTTCTGCAATGAAAATAACAAAGTAGTTTTACTAGCCATAGCATGAAATTATATTGCTCAGTACTTTCTTATCTTCAGTAATATTTTTGATGCATGACAAAATCGGTAGCACAATAATAATAACATCGAAAGCATTTTGATCTGATGCTTTAAAGCAGACGTAGCAGTCATGAAAACAGGTAAATTTGTCTAAACGAAGAGTTGAGGAGAACGTTTTGGGGCTGTTGTTTGATCAGTGGACATACTGACCTAAAAAAGGTAAATTTGGGTCATAAGCAGGCTCAATTTTTATCCTGTTCAACTCGTATAAAGTCAATGGGAGACACTTACTATGGAGTAGAACAAGTAACGTTTAGTTTTTCATTTGAGAGATTTGGATCATAAGCGCGCTGCATTTTTGTTCTTGTTTGGAAGCTCGTATAAAGTCAATGTCAGACACTTAACAGAACCGGTGATGTTTACCATTTCAGTTACTACCATATACTGACCTGTTTAATTACAATGGAATCTCGATATGAATTTGAATTTTTTTTCGCTATTCATTTTGAGTCGGAGGTAGGAGTAATTAGGACCAGTATCTTATGTAGTTGAACATTACAAAATCTGAAACGGAATATATATAATCATCTAATTCAATTTTGATTCTGATCTAATGAACACAACCTTACTACGTTGAATTAGCATTGACCATGTTCCTTTCTTAATTTCCTTGTTTGAGCTGACCATGTTACTTTCTTTGTCTCAACAAAAGAATCATTTTCCAGTTTAAGTACTCCACTCTAATAATAAAATTAAAACTCAACACGTCTTATAATTAAGATTTACTAAATGAAATCTCATGTATAGAGAATTAGAATAAGATTAATGCCAAGATTTACTCCTACAATTACACTTCTATGAATTTCTAGTCAAGAGATCTAATCAAGTTGATTCAAACATCTTGCAAGATTTTGTGAGGTTTTCGCTTCGACGCCTGACGGTACCTCGAGAGGTTAGTATCTCGCTAAATCTGAGAACTTCGTTGGACAACAAAAAGATGATGAACACCGAAGTCGAATTAGATTTTTTGCTGGTTTTTCTACTTCCTTGAAAGAACTAGATTTTTACAAGATTTTGTGAGAGGTAAAAAAAAGAAAGACTATTTCTTTGGTAAAGATGGGGGTCTCTGGGGGAATAAGACCAAACTAGGAGGGTGAAAGTTGAATGAACCCAAGGTATGTTGGAAAAAATATGCATTAATGTGAATGAGAAATTGCTTTTATCTAGTTAACATGGAATTCAAGGTGTGATCTTTGGGTTTGTGCATGATTAACCTTAAATTACGATTTCATAAAGGAATTTTGTGACTTTTTGGATTTTCACAGGAATTTGGTTAATTATCATATTGAATTAACTTTTATTCTTGGAGTAATTTCTCTCATAATGTTAGAGAGTATGTAACAACCAAAGTCATATGTGGAGATTTATTATTCAAGATTAATGCTAAGTAATCCTAACTTTCCTACCAAGTCTATATAGTTGTTGTTTACTTCTTGTTTGGTAAGAATAGAATGGATAGGAAGTTCTCATGTTGTAAACTCTAGAGTCTAGGAAATTTCTCTTGTCTAAATATCCTTTTTGGTCTCCTTTGAAGTTCTTTGTTCGCGATATAGTCCAAGCATGATTCAATTCGCCGGGAGGCTCAAGTGCGGAGTTGCACCCGTCCGTCCGTTCTATCCTGGGTGACTAACGTTCGTTGAAACCTCGAGCACTCGTAGAGACGGGGACAAATTAGTCTTAAGGAGTGTGATTAACACATGGCTTGGACACAATTCCTTCAAATTCGGTTTAGTTGTTTTAACTTTATGCTTTCAATTTCATATTGTTTATTGTATTTCAATATTTTGTAATTGTTATCATTTCAATATACAAGATTTTGTCCAACAAGGTATTCTCTCTCCCTTCACTCCATTCCCTACATTTCTGTTATTTGAATTCAATTTCATCTTTTTGGTGTTACCCACTTTTACTCTTGAAATATCTCCCGGTAGCCTAGCAATTTTTACGTATTACCCAGTAACCCGCCGACCCGACCTATTAATTACCCGACCCAACTCAACCCAACCCGTTAACAATACCAGGTTAGAATGGGTCACATGTTTTAACCCGTCAAAACTCACGGGTTAAAGCATGTTGACCTGCCAACCCGTTTCAACCCACCGAAAAATAAATCAACTAAGAAAATTTGATGTTCAAACCTTAAACCATGTGTCTTAAATCTTAATACTCAAATCAAGTAAAGTACATTTTAATAGAACACATACAGAATCTCAACAAATTAGATACAAAGAAAAAAGTAATTGAATCGATTAAGAAAATCTCAAAAACATTATGTTTGAACAAATCAACTACAGAAAAAATAAATCTTTCAAAATTCCGTACAGATGGTCCAACAGAGATCTTCAATCTTCAATGGTGTTGAAGGCGATGATCATAGCCTATGAAGAGGGACGGTCGGATGGGAAAATAAGAGGAGAAAAAAAGAGAGAGAAAGGGGATGGATGTGTCAGAGAGAGGGGATGGAGAAAAAACATAATAAAAATTATTACGTTTCAGAAAGAAATGTTACATTTCAGAATAGAAACTGTTACTATTGAAGAAAAAAAAAAGGTTACATTCATTTATTATAAAATATAATAGTAGTTTTGCAATAAATCTTATTCTATCCTTAATCCATTTTTTGCAATATTATGGTTACATTTCAAAATAAAAATTGTATACAATTCTTTACTGAAAGTATTGCATTTGTTGACCAGAAAAAAATGGCCATGAAAAAAATAAAAAAAATAAAAAATCATGTATATAATCTGTCTACTCAGCTTGCCTACTCAGCTTGTTCATTTCTCCGCTTGCTCTACGTGGCATGCTTTAAAGAAAAAACTCAAACAATTTTAAAATGCAATATCTTAAGATTTTGAAGTAGCAAAAAATCTGAAAGCACCATTATGTTTGTCTTGACGAGACGAATATCAAACTACAGAGGTAATGATATGGTTTTCAATTATTTTTTTGAATCATATTTTTAACAAAAAAAAAAATATACTGAGATGTTCGTCGCCTGAAATGTAACACTTTTTATGGAAAATGTAACAATGTACTCTTGAAAAAGTAACTATTTTATTATAAAATGTAAAAATAGTTTTGCAGAAAAATTTAAATAGTTTAATAGTTTTTTTATTATTAAAAGAAAGTAATAGTTGAAATGTAATAGACTATATATATATGGTTATAATTTGTTACACAGATGAATGTAACATTTTTTTTAAAGTAAATGTTACCTTAAAAAAAAAAAAGGGTAAGAATTCATGTATATAATCAATTGCATTTCAATTGTTATTTTTTCTAAAAAAAACAATCAATCAATCCTTTTTTTTTTTTTTTTTTTTTTTCAAAACTAGTATGCTACATTAGAGAATTCCATTTGTTACATTCAACTTTCGTAATTGATAAATTATTAAGTGTTTTACCAATAAAAAATATACATAAATGAATGTAACAATTTTTATAATAAAATGTAACAATAGTTTTTGAAGTAAATCTTATGTTATATTAATCCATTTTGTGCAAACTTATGGTTAAATTTCAAAATAAAAATTATTACGTTTCAGAAAGAAATGTTACATTTCAGGAAACTGTTAATATTGACAAAACATGTTACATTCATTTATTATAAAATGTAACAGTAGTTTTACAATGAATCTTATTCTATCCTTAATTCATTTTATGCAATATCATGATTATATTTCAAAATAAAAATCGTTACATTTCAAGTAAAAAAAAAGTGTTACAATTCTTTATTGAAGGTCTTACATTTGCTGACCAAGAAAAAAATGGTGAGGGTAAAGTAGTAGGGAATTATTTTTATGGGCGGGCCGGGTCGGCCTATTGAGTAGGGGTGTAAAAGGTTCGGTTTGGGGGAATTTACGGACCGAACCACTAATCATCGGTTTGGGATAATCTCAAACCGAACCGAACCATGAAAAAAATTCAAACCGAACCAAACCAAACCGCTATGGTTCGGTTCGGTTTGGTTCAAACCGCGGTTCAATTGTGTGGTTCAAACCGCAGTCTAGACCGGGGTTTAGACTACGGTTCAAACCACGATTCAAACCATAACTCATTATTTGTTTGAATTTTCCGTGATCACGGAGGAAGAGCGAAAGATGCGTGTCTTTAAGGGGAAAGTCAAAGGAAGAGAGAGGCCGAAGGAAGAAAAACACTTTACAATATCGATCTGGGAGAGAACTTGGTTTTTCATGTGTCACAATTAAGATAACAAATAATGAAATTAATACTTGAATAAGATACAAGATATGGGTTAGAATTAGTCTATGTAATGTTTTTTTTTTATTGGTACAACAACAAATACTAATAAATATACGAATTTTTTTTACATAAGATACAAAATGGGGGGATGTTAGGATAATTAGTTTATCTTGTGTGGTTTGGTTTGGCGGTTCGGTTTGGTGGTTTCAAACCGCGGTTTGGGAGGTCAAACCACAAACCAAACCGAACCAAGTGGTTTGTCAATATTTGAGACTGAACCGAACCATTCGTGCTTGAAAACCAAACCAAACCTCATGATTTGGTTCGGTTCGGTCTCAAACCGCGGTTTGAACCAAACCACTTACACCCCTACTATTGAGGATCCGTGTCGTGTCACAGTATACCATGCCAATAAAGTTTAATTTTGAGAAACAACTATGAATCATTATTAACTTCATGAAAAAAAAAAAAAAAAAAAAACACTATTTTCACAACATTAAAGATAAAATACTAAAAACTATTTCAAAATTTTAAAAATATAATAAATATTAAAATAATTGTTCAAATTAGAATATTTTGAAAGAAATAAATTATGAGTATTTAAGTGGAACTAATGTAGTGCGTAGGACATTATCTCTTAATTAACCGCGAGTTACATTCGGGGATTCATTTAGCTTAAGTAGGGTTTTGTATAGTCCTAATGTCACTGGGGCTGGCTGGGACTGCAAATAACGGCGTGGCTTAACATTACATTACATCCACTGTCTATATAAAGCAAGAAACACAGTTTCTCAGTTTTGCATGCCTCGTGAGAAGAACAATGGCGTCGACCCAATGCTTGCAATTCAAGAAACTTGGTTTCCACTTCATGCCTACAAGCGACCTGCTAATTGCTCGTCTTCGAAATAAGGTCCAACCATCTGCTACTGATGATAGTAGTACTAATCACAACATCTTCCCTATTATCGATACAGATTTGTACTCTGCCGAGCCTTGGAACCTTCTTAAAGATGAAGATCCATGGGAGATTTCTAATTCTGGTGAAAAGTCTTCTTGCACCAGGACTATTTACGTCTTCACCAAGGTCAAGTTTGTTGGTGCCAACAACAAAAGAGCTGCTCGAACGGCGGGTAAGGGTACTTGGTCTGGTTCTACAGGTGAAAAGAATGTTGATGGTGAGAGACCAGGTTCAGTTATTGGGACCAGAAGTTACTTTGAGTTCAAGATTCATAAAGATGAGGTCGGAAAGATCATCGTCCCTGGTCACTGGAGTATGCATGAGTACAAGCTTGGTGGGGAGAGCTACAAGGGTTTGGACTCTATTCCTCTTGCTAAGAATCTAGCTCTCTGCCAGATTACACAGGTTGTTGAAAAATCTGAAGGGATTCACCTTTCTTGGCCTAAAACACCCTTTAAGCTGCGTTTCGACAAGTTTAAAGAACTGGGCTGTTTTCTTAAGAAGAGAAAACAACCTGAACCAGCTGATCATGAACATCAACAACAAGTTGGACATCAGGAGGTGCAGAAGAGAAACAAAAAGCGGAAGAGAGAGGGTCCCACTTCATCAGCACCAAGAACGCTCATCCCCGATCAAGATACACCAGATTCTGCCATGGAGTTGGAGGAATTGCTCGACAGAGATGATGATGATCATAGAGCGCAAGAAAATCGAATGGATCATGAAGGTGGTTTTAATGATCAGTCCAGCTGGGCAGTTGATCAAAACCCTAATAACTTTGGTGATAGAGATTCTGAATTTGCTCAACAACGGCAACTTGAATTAGCCAAGAACTCCGAGAAAGAGAATTACCAGAACAATTTGATGAGTCCAGCGGACATTAAGGCTCATCAACCCCGATTTGACCCCTTTGAAATAGCGTATTCTGAGGAAGAGAGTTATCAGAATAATTTGGATCAGCCAGTTGTATTAAGGGGAACAGATCAAATAATGAGTGCAGCGAACAACCCGACTTGTTCTTATAACTATTCAGCAGACTATCATCAGGTTGGAGGGTCTTTGTCTACTTCATTGCTATCAAACAATCAAATGATGGCCTCTGAGAGTGAAAATATGGGTACGGAGAATCAACTCGGGACAGACATTAAGGCTCATCAACCCCAACTTGACCCCTTTGAATTAGCTAATTCCGAGGAAAATAATTACCAGAATAATATGGATCCGCCATCTTGTTTTTATAACAATGCAGCAGGTCATGGTAATGGAGGGTGGCGGTCTGAGAATGAAAATCTGGGAATGCAGGCTGTGACGAATCAAGCAATATTGGTGGCTCAACCTCAACTTGACCCCAATCACTTTTCTTTGGATGGAGAGGAACAATGGTGGGAGGACTGGGATTCTGATGATATGCCTGTTGACATAGATTATATCGATTTAGATAAAGTATGGGAAGAAGTGCAAGCACCATACTGGTGTTTGGGGTCTGACCACAATAATCAGTTGGTTGAATTGACAGGAATAAATCAAATGATGACTTCAATGGAAACCCCACCTAGCTTTTATTCAGCACCAAATGGATGCTGTAATGAAGTTGCAGGGAAAGAGAATGCGGTGGAAGTTGATGGTCAACAGCAGAATGGACCAAACTCGAGGGAAGGTGACCAATCATTGGGATCTGACCACAATATGAGTTCAGTGGAAACTCCACCTTGCTTTTATTCAGCAGCAGATGGATACTATAATGAAGTTGCAGGGAAAGAGAATGTGGTGGCAGTTGCGGGAAGTGGTGGTCAACTATCGGAACAGCAGAAGGGACAAAACTCGAGTGAAGTTGACCAATCTTTGGGGCTTGATGAAGAACAGCAGCAGTATGACCGAGGTATAGCCAAACTACTACGTTGGTACAAGTTAAACAAGTAAAAAAATTATATAAATTTATGCCTTCTGCAAATATTTAAATTAGTGCTCTGCCATACCATGGTTGTAATGTACTATAGTATACGTTTGTTCTTGTTTTCTGATTATTCTCATTTAGTTCATTCTTTTAGCCCCCAATCATACAAATTTATGCCTTCTGAAATGAAAATTTACTGCTGATATAAAGTAGTTTTATTGGCCATAGTATGAAACTATGTTTTACATCTTATGCGTAGTAGTAATATTTTTGATGTGTAACAAAATGCTCTAAATGTACCATCTCCAAGCATATGATAAAACTTTGAAAGTAATGGTAGCATCAACAAGAATAATGTCAATAAAAAGAATTATAAGAGGAATGCGGATGTTTTAAACCAGAAGTACCAATCACGAAAACAAGTAAAGTTGTTTTGATAGAGAGCTGAGGAGGACATTCTGAGTTTTTGTTCGATCATTAGACATACTGAACTAGAAAAAGGAAATTTGGATCATAAGCTGCAGGCTCAACTTTAAGTCAGTGTGATTATACAGAATGAGAAATGTTTAGTTATTCATTTGGGAAATTTGAATCATAAGCAGGCTGAAATTTTATTCTTGTAAGAAATCTAGTACAAAGTCAATGTCAGAAACCCAATACTACAGAATAGAATGAGAGTAATGTTTAGCATTTCATTTACTTCCATATACCTGTTATATTACATTCAAAATTACAGTGGGATTGCATATTTTTCTGTAATAATAAGGACCAGTATCATATGCAGTTGAAAATTACGACACTAAAAAATCACTCTTTAAAGACCAAACTAAATGGTACCGTTAGGACTTTCTAGGGATTTAAGGACAATCTCTGTTTGGATGCGCATTTAGATCATTTTCCAGGGCATAGTTCTTGTGTATCAAATTTAACATAATAAGAGAATTGTATATAGTCCTACATAATTTTTGTCTCTAAAGAGAACGTTGCTCCAAATGCATAATTAAACTGGTATAGTGGTTTCCTGTAAGTGCCAAAGATGATATCCATACATAGTTACATACGCCAATACGCCATAGTTACGCACAATGGTGTACCCAGGATTTTTCATAACTGGGGGTGCACGTCTTACACTACAAACTGTAATTGTCACTACGCATTAAACTTCATTTCTAGCCATGAGGTAATCATTCTTAGTTAGCCTCGTTCTGTTGGTAATTTCATTAAAACTATTAGTGTAGGTCAACGTCAAAATTAGCGTTTTCTGTTTAACTTTTTTTCTTTTCTTTTTTTTTTTTTTTGATAGGAAAAGAAGTTTAAGTTTAGTGCTTCACATGGCTACTTGTATTAAGGATAATTTCCACCAGATGAACAAAAGAGCAGTTGTATCTAATCTAAGAATGCACAAGCTAAGGTAGTTATGGCAGTAAAAGATATATGGCAATTATATCAACAGCTCAAGTTATTTCTTCAAGTAAAAGACCTGAATCAGAGAATTCGGAAAAATAACCATTTAGTCAAATCAAGGTTCTAAAAAGCGCTAGGCGCCGCAGCAGCGGCTAGCGCCTAGGCGGGGTCTAGACGGAACTTAGGCGGGGCCGAGAATTTAGAAATAGTTATAATATCCTAGGCGGGACTTAGGCGTTTCATAAACGCCTAGCGCCTAGGCGGGGCCTAGACGGACGTCTTTTAGAACACTGAGTCAAATTCAAAACAAAATCAACATTTAATCAACAATTCAACGTGATATACCCCTAAAAGCAACATTAATTTAATCAACAATAAGGCAAGGATTACTTTCTGATCATCCAAGTTTATTCTCCCAAATCCAAGCCTTAAATCTAAAAATCCAAGTTATTTCCCCAATTCAAAGCCCTAAATCTGAAAACCCTAAATTCTAGTCATTTAATGATGGTGAGATTGAGAGTTTGAGGCCTTACTAGAGGGCCAGAAGAAGCACGCTTCATGCACCACGCTGGAAGTGGACTTTGGAAGCGGACGATTACTTGCGACTGTGGTGGCTGGGAGGGGCGGCGACCGGTGACCGGCGCGACTGGTGAAACATGTGAAGAGCACGCCCGAGTGGTGAGAGAAAGCGAGAAAGATGCATCTTTGGGTGTGATAATGGGTGGGTGCATTCAGAAAATCTATTCAAGCGGGAAATTGGGTGACCGTTGTCTTAAATGGGTGAAAGTAATGTTCTAAAAGACCCGTCTAGGCCGCCTACGCGTCAGGCGTTCATGAAACGCGTAGGTCCCGTCTAGGATATTATAGTTACTAGGGACTAACCCGTGCTTCGCACGGGGGTTTCTTTTGTGAGTGGATATTTATAATTATATTATATAATTATTTAATATTTTAAATAAATATAAATAAATTTAAAGATACATATAAATCTACTTGTGATTTTTTAATAATAGTGGAAATAATTTTAGTTACTATTGTATAAAATAGATATTAAGATTGGTTAACAATAACTTTATAAATTTTTAAAAATTTACTTCGCTTCTCCTATAATGATGTCAATTTTTACTCTTAATCGATTGAAAAAATAATGTTTTAATTATAGTTAACATCATAGTAATTATATGAGCTTAAATAGTAAAGATAATGGCTACCTTAGTAGTACTCTCCCAGTTCCAGAGTAAGAGTCTTACCTCTCAAATGCACGGAGAATAAGAAATTGTGAAAGTGATTTAAGTGTTGTGAGTGTAAAAGTAAAGTAAGAGAGAGAATAAGTGGGAGGGAATTGGAAATCACATTGATGTTGTGAGTGTAAAAGTAAGGTATGAGAGAGAATGAGTGAGATGAATAGTAAAGCTTATTTGCCATTTTAGAAATAGACTTTTACTCTAGGATGTACCAAAATAGAAAATATGACTCTTACACTGAAACGGAGGGAATAACTTTTATCGTAAATAATAAGTTAAAGTAATAGTTACTATATATAGTAACTATTACTAATAATAGTAATTGTTTTAAAAAAAAAATACTAATAATAGTAATAGTTACAATATATTGTAACTATTCTAATTAGTTACAATATATTGTAACTATTCTAATTAGTTAATATTATTGTTAATAATAGTTACTTTATATAGTAACTATTACACTTAACTAATATTACTAATAGTAATAATTATGTTATATAATTAACTATTACAATTAACTAATACTATTAATAGTAATAGTTATCTAATATAATAACTTTTATATTTAACTAACACTATTAATAGTAATAGTTATCTTATATAGTTAACTATTATAGTTAACTAATCTATAAATATATAATAACAGAAGTGCCAAACTTGGCGCCCAAACACATTTTGCCTATTCTAAGGGCATTTTTGTCTTTTCACTTTGTGGCATAGGATGTAAATTTCATTGAAAATTGATGGCATATGTATACATGGTATCTGGCATTTTTGTAATATACATCTTTCATCCGGGCAAAGCTAAAGAAGGAGGAAAGTTAGCTGGCGATTCCCTTCACAACCCTAGCATCTTCTCCTCCCTCCTCATTTTTTTCTCCATCTCTCTCTCTCTAGAAAAACACACACACACACTCTCTTTCTCCCCCAAGATCTGGGCAGATTCGCAGCAAAAATCACGAAGGTTGAATCGTGAACGAACGGCACCGGGGAACACAACATCGAGTGGTAGGTGGGTGGAAAGTGGTCGTTCTTCACATCCTCGCACCGTAACAAGCGTCAGCCGCCGGCGAATGCAATTTGTAGCAGATCACCCTAGATCTGGATAGATCCGTAGCAAAAAAAAAAAAAAAAAACCATCTTCAACAGTGAAGCTCAAGGCGTGAACCAAATCCGCTCTTCTTCTCCGGTAAGCAAACCAATCGCCGTCGCTGACTGTTTGTTGATGCCGGAATTTCGACGACTGCTGATCTAAAATTCGTCACTTCACTGAACAAGTAACCCGATGTCTGTCTATTTCACTTTAATTTTTATGAAATTCACTTAATTAACTTCATCTGTTTTATAATTATTTTGATGTGAGATTTGATTAATGTGTGTTGTTTGAAGCTTTGGCCAGTTTTTTCACTCTTCTTATTAAGCCAGTTAATCATTGTTGAATTGAAGCACAATTATTGTAATTTATTCTTTTGTTAAATCTCTTAATTGATTAGAATGTACAATGTTTATTAATGGCTAACATTTGCTTACTAAATTAGCAATATGACTGTTTTGCAGGGAACTTTAAACTTTGTTCCTTTTGGGGGGGGGGGGGAGAGAAATTGAAGAATATGACTGCAGGTATCAAATGACTCTATTTTTTTTATTGTGGTTTTTGTTGGTTTCATTTTTTGCTTAGCATTCTTACCCTCCCCAACCGTGTTTTAGCTACCCCACTCCTCTATGTTATTTTCTTAATCCATTTTTTTTTTTTTTATATATTATGCCTCATAGTGTGATTTGAATTGTGTATTTATTGTTCACTATGTTTGTTGCAATTGTCTGGCTCTTTGTTATGGCCATTTGTTTTTTGAGACTTCCAATTGCTTCTTCTGTTATGTTTTTTTCTTTTTTCAATAAAGGTTATTTTTTCAAAGGGTGATTGATTGAATCTAAACCATTTGTATAGTTTCTTTATTTTGCTGGGATACTAGAAGGAAAACCCCAATTGTTTGATCAGCTACACTCTAACCTAAGAAAAATGGGGGGCTTGGTTTTAAAGAGATTATAATCATGAAACAAACTGCTCTTTGCAAGATTTTGTATGAATGTGACACTTGCGAGTTACCTTCAATGTGGTGCAGGTAGATTCAGGAATTTAAGCCGAAGGGCGGATCAGCTTGGCAGTTCACTGCTAGACGCTACTGCATTTGTGCATCAGAAATCAACATACGTATCAACATCTAAATTAATATAGTTGATGTCTATGACTATGACTGGGACTCATTAACTTCAACAGGTATATTATGTTCTCCACACCTTTAATTTTGAAAATCCTTGGGCTAATCTGGTATGACATGGCTATTTAATCCCCATTTTTTTATTTTTTATGGTTAACATTCCATGATAGACTTGCCACAACAGGGAAAAAAAAGATAGTGTTTTACACCTTACTATTGTAAATGAAAGGAAAGGAAAGGAAATAGTGTTTTACACCTTACTTCTTTTATACATATTTATCATATCTTTGTTTTGTTCATCTGCCATTCCGTTTCCAGTCATCAGATTATTTTTCCGTATTATAATGATTTTAATGTTCTATGGTGCAGTTCATAGACAGTAGATATGCCTTTTATTTATGCACTTTATATGTTTGTGTGTTTGTCCAACCCAAAACGACAATGTCCGTATTTTGAAACAAACTAATCTATCTCTAACATTATTGTAAATAATATAGTTATGATTAACGTAGATTGATATTGTTCAAGAGATTTATAACCTTCTGCCTACTGGGCATGGTGCTGCCGAGTAAGTTTTAATAAATCTACCTAGAGTTTGATTTGTGGCTCATATTTGGACACAGTGTGCAACATGATGAGGATTAACGTATCTGTCACAAAAGGTCTTCATCACTGATTGTAATGATTAAGAAAATCCTAAAATATATTGATCCCAACCACCACACTTAATTAGAACATGTTCATTTCCCTCTCTTTATGCCTATAGTTAATTTTGAGTATTCCTTTTTTGACAGTTGAGTACATGTCCACGTGCTTACTCTTGCTTTTGAACCAACTTTTTGTGATACAATCTCATAAACATATACATCAAAGAGTAAATTCAAATACTTTGATTAGAGTGTTTTGTTAGAGTTGCAAAAGATTATGGGTTCCATATCTTATTTTTCTTGACTTGCATATGTTTAAACTGTTCTAAAAAAAATCAGTAAAAACTTTAGGCTCAGTGTAGATAACCCATAACGCAGATTTGACTTCATTAGGATCTTGATGGGGATAGCTAGGGTTGGGTTTAGTTGGAGATGCGAAACTGAATATTCATTTTTCTAAAACTAAAATTGCGAGTGAAATTGTCATACGAAGTCATCTAAAAAACGTGATGGGTGCTGCATGGCTTTCCAATTTTTTTTTTTTTTTTTTTTTTAATGAATTTCCAAGTAGGTTTAAGTGAGGAAGTGATGACATCCGATCAAAGGCAAATGTGTTAGTCTCTCTATCCGCATGATAGTCTAATTTCCCCTTTTTGTTACTTTACAAAGTTTGTCCCATTTCGAAAATTAGGTCTTCAAAACCACTCAGTTTCCAAAACTTACAATGTCTGTAAAGTCAAACGAGACTATCATTTTGGGACGGATGTATCATATAAGAAGAATATCTTTTAGTCTTACACTTCCAATGTCTCGCAAAGTTAGTTTTACTTTATTTTTAATCATCTTAAAGATGTAGGGAAAAAACAATGATCTCAATGAAATTTTAATTCTCATTATTATTATTTGAGTGGGGAGAGGGGTTGTGTTTAAGTATATTTGCTTTTTTTTTTGTCGCATTGCCTACGAATATGTTTTTTTTTTTTTTGGGTAAAATAACTTGGCAGTAGGTTTTAAATTGGTATCAATTTGTTGTTTTTACAATACTCATTAATTTTGTGTCGGTCAATCCAATCCATTACTGGATTCTTCTTTTTGATTGAAAAAAATAAGGATGGGGGAATTATTTATTTTATGAAGGTTTGCAATATTGATGAAACATTGAGGGTAGAACTTGGTTCGACCATTGGAATTACGCTGGTGAATCCTGGCTTGATTCAGTCGAAACCGACTAAAGGCAAATTCATGAACAATGATGGCAAAATGGTAGTAGATCAAGAACTAAGGGATGTAAGTTGTTAAGTTTCGAGATGTTGATCAAATCTGCTGAATCTCTATGCTGTGTTGGGTAGTCTTTCCCTTCTCGATTTGGCTTAACAACTAGATTATTGTTGTGCCACGATGAATGGTAATGGGGAGCATTGCATGTTAAATGAAGGTCATGACTTCAGACAAAATGGTAGGTCTGGGAAAAAGAAAATCAAAGGCGGCAGTTAGGTTGGTCGAAATTTGACATACAGGTCTGATCATTGTGCTTTTTTTTTTTTTTTTTTTTTTTTGCACCAAGTAGGCTATCGTTGACATACATATCATAGTTGGGTGTTGTTTGCTTCAGTGCTTTTGCAAAATTATCTTGCTTTTTTTTGAACATGTTCACTAAGTTCACTTCACTATAATGCTCCTATTTCTTGGATTAGTACATTGGTTTACGTAACTTTAATATTCAACTCAATTGCAGATTTGCAGGCCTACTTTATTGGTTCTTAAATTAGCTTTAAGCAATTGAGATTTGGAAGCAGCTGGCGATAAGGTAATTTATTCATCATGTTTTTGGGTAAAAGATTGGTTTTATTAGCAAATGGACTTTTTGTTACTCATTCAATAGCTTACTCTATATTTTCGCAGCCGAGATGAAATTGAAGAGGGGTTAGAAAACTTAATTATTTTTTTTAGTTATTTTGGAACGGAGGGAGTACGTAGAAGTGTGACGCCCAAGTTAATTGATTCATATTGCATGTACATACTTGATAATTTTTATATGTGTGCATTAGTGAATATTTTGGAATTGCATTTTATGTATGACAAAAACTTGTGTGAGAACACTCCAACCAGTCTCATGGGTGAGACGGGTCATTTTTTTGACCCATTACCCGACCCACAACCCTGCTCCAGGACCCATGGGGGGACCCTGCCACGTGGCAGCCCCTCATTGGCCCCAAAAAAACATTTTTTTTTTTTTGCTTTTTTTTAAATTTTTATATTTTGATTTTTGGTTTTTTTTCGGTTTGTGAAAAGTAATAGTTGCCATCTCTTAAAGTAATAGTGTTATTCCTATGTTTTCTTCGTTTGCCAAAAGTAATACTTATTATAACTAAAATGTAACAAACGTGTTATTTATATGTAATAATATTTGTAAATAATTGTAATACATATGTATAGATATCTATTTGTTTTCAAACAATAAGTTACAATGGGGTCAAATTTATCATGATACATGTAAAAGTATTACATTATCTATAGAAATCTGTTACAATTTCGTCAATCAAAGTGTTACATTTACTTGTATAAACTTACTATTACATTCATATACATAAGTTATTACTTTTCAAATGGGTAAAAACGAGCTTTTGTTTTTTTTAAACAAGTATTACGTTTACTTATGAACAATGTTACTTTAAGAGATGGTAACTATTATTTTTTGCTAAACCACTGAAAAGCCGAAAAAAAATATAAAAACTCAAAAAAAAAAAAAAAAAAAAAAAAAAAAAATCTTATTAGCGGATATACAAAAGCTGGAGTTAGAAATCAAAGTTCCGTGTTTCTGGAGATATTTGCACAAATGATAAAGCAATCTTCATTGTTAGAAAAGATAACAAGACGTAGATGGAGGATTTGAACTTGTTTATTATCAAGAATAAACTTCAACATGATGAGATATCCGACTTTTACCCTTGATTTTGATGGAGTGATAAAGATCCGTAATTAATGGTCTGTTTTAGAGGATATTGATTTGAAGCATGAACGAAGAATGAAGATTACAAATTCAACCAAATGGTCAAGTTCGATAATACCTGAATGTATATGAATTTCCATAATCACTACTAAATATGAAGAGAGCGATTAATGAGTTTGAGGTTGTACGGAAATGTTATGTCAACAAGTTAAATCTGAGCATCAGAAGCCTTTAGTGGATGTTGCAACCACTACATATTCGTGGAAATGCGGAGACCTTGATGGATTTCGTTTCGGAATTTCCTTAAACCGCAGAGGAACATGATTCCATACTAGTTATCTTTAAACATGCTTGTGAGATTACACACATGAGAAATTGTTACATTGATTGAAAGATATTCACTAAATTACTTGTTGGTAGCTTATAGTGGATTCATCCCATGTTTTCCAATTTGATCCAATGCTGATTGTGCAGTTTTATTGTTCGGAGAAGAGCTAATTCAGATTTTTGATTGAAAAGAGCAATCCTTTAGAATTAAAGCGATGTCTAGTCAAAATATTATGGTGCAACCATTTTGTATAAGAGGCTACCCGGAAATCGGAGGTTTTATGAAGAATATTTACTTAACTGTTTTAGACATCGGGTATTTGAATTCAGGGACTGAATTCTTTTAAGGTGGGGAGGATGTGACGCCCAAGTTAATTGATTCATATTGCATGTACATACTTGATAATTTTTATATGTGTGCATTAGTGAATATTTTGGAATTGCATTTTATGTATTATGTTATTATTTTTAATATAGTTATTTAATCGTTAGTGCAATTTATTTTGAGACGGAGTGAGTAACTCTGTAAACATTACTCAATATAATAACTTAATGATTAGTACAATTTATTCTGGGACGGAAGGAGTAACTTTTTAAATATGAAATGCTGTCATAAATAAACATAAAACTGAAGATGTAATTAAGTAAAAAATTTTGAAAAGAAATAAAGAAAAAAATAGTAATTTGATTTCTCATAAATTGAGTTTAGTTTGCGATAGATAAGAACGGGACGTGGGCCCCATCAGTTACAAAGAAAAGAGCCTAAGTTGACAACAATTAACATATCACGTGTTCAAAGGAGGAGGTGTAAATAATTGGTTTAATTCTTTTCCTATGTGGATGACTCATGATTATACCCAAAATTACTTCTTATTTGTACTATAGAAAATTTAGTACTACAGTCATTTCTTCTACTTGCTTAAGCCATGAGAGAAAGAATTAGAGAGGGAAAAGAGAGGACACGCAGGATTGAAGGAAGAAGAAATAAATATTTAAAAAGAAGGTTAGTGGTAAAGGATTTAGAAATCTGTAAATTGGTAAAATTGGTAGTATTTGTATTGTGTAATCTGGGTTTTGTTGTGGATATGGCCCTCCAACACCCAAACCCAAGCAAATCGCAAAAAAACCCGACACCACAAACAAGCACAAGAAATAAGAAACCAAAGCACAAGACAAAACGAACACAAGAAATTGTTTACCCAGTTCGTCAATATGTTTGACTACGTCTGGGGGCACTACCAAGCCAGGATCTTGCACTATATTATGTTAAATCTGAGTTACAATGAGTTTGGGGGCGGAACATTGCTTAAATATAAGCCCTGGAATAAGATCTAAACCTAAACAAATAAGGAGTCCCGAATTCCCGTCAGCGGACCAGGCGCCCGCCTGGCCTACCCCAGGCGCCCGCTCGTTGTGGATTTTCCGAAGTCCCAACCTTCTGTCCAAATAAGCGCCCGCCTGCTATGGCCCGAGCGCCCGCTCGCTCCTCCGCCTGGAAATCTTCCTTTTGTTCCTTTGAGGATCTCTACTCCAACAATCTCCCACCTAGAGATCAACCGCATATACAAGCCCCGTATCCGTCTTCAACTTCATCCTTGGTGTCTTCCTAGTGCTCACCTCGATCATGGTAGTGCCTTCCCGCTCTCCTATTCTCCAAGCCCCGTTGAAGCTATCCGCAGCTTCCACTTATCCCTGCTTGAGAAACCTAGAGCCTTGTCCTCCGATCTACACTCTCCGTTAGATCCACTCAGCGGTTTATCCGGTCCTAGAGTATGTGGTTCATCTTCAGTGACCCCTTGACCTTGGCCATCATGAACCGTCTCTCTCCCACCCGAGTTTGGAATATCCATGCAAATCACATTCGCATCCCCGCATTCCTTGAACTCCCGAAGCTCATACTCTCCACCATTATTAGACATCAAGCTTTTAACCTTGAGTCCCCTCCGATTCTTCACCAAGGCCTTCCACTTCTTATACATCCTAAAAGATTCATCTTTCCCTTTTAAGAAGTAATCCCGGACCTTCCTTGTCGAATCATCAATGAAGGTCATGTAATTTGACACACCAACCCGAGAAGTTACCGGAGCCGATCCACATAAATCCGTGTGATCCCCCTTCTCACTCATGTGACCCAATCGACAGTGCCACAATTCCGTATCACCCTTGGCCGTCGCCACCGCGATACTACCCTTGGTGTTTCCCGCCAAATACAGTCTTCCTTCCCTATTACCCCGAGCGACCTCACGATCCTCCTTGGCAATAACCCAGTTCCTGCAGCTAAAAGTTACCGTGTAACCTTCTTCACCCAGCTGCCCAACTGATATCAGGTTCTTTTTCAAACCCGGAATGTGACTGACCCCGTGTAGATGTAAGACGTTCCCGTCCGATGCTCCTATTCTGACATCCCCCTTCCCCTTGATTTCCAAAGGCTCGCCATCCGCTAGATAGACCTTACCGAAATCACCGGAAGTGTAATTTTCCATCGCTCCTGCATGCCCGCATGAGTGGAATGATGCCCCCGAATCCAGCACTCATGATTCTAGCGCACTACTAACACTCAGAATCAGTACATCGTCACCTTCGATTATCACATTCGCCGATTTATCCCCTCGCATGGGACAATCCCTCTTGTAGTGTCCTAACTCCTTACAATGATAGCACTCTACCGATCCTCTGGCAACCCTTGGTCTTTCTTTGTTCTCCTCATACTGATCCCCACCCCCGATTACACTTTCCCTTGACCCTGTTCTCCCTTTATTGCTAGAACCCGGTCTTCCCCTACTAGTTGTAGCCAAGACCGATTCCGAAGTAGACGGTGTCCCCAACTTCTTTATGCGATTCTCTTCGCCCAAGAGGAAGTCCTTAACATCATCATACTTCAATTTGTTCTTACCCGCTGAAGCATTTAACGCTGTCACCGTTCCGCTCCAACTTCTTGGTAAGGACGCTAGCAATAAACACGCATGAACCTCGTCACCGAAAGTAATCTCCAACGCAGTCAATGAGTCTATAATATCCATAAACTCATCGATGTGTTTAGCTATGGATCCTCCCTCTTGCATCTTGAGACTACCCATCTTGCGTATCAAATCAACCTTATTTGCAGCAGATGGAGTTTCAAATCTCTCAGTAAGATAATCCAATAGCTCCTTGGTGGTTTTCGCCTTCCTGGTAGTCTTCGCGATCCACTTTGACAAAGTAGATCGAACTACCCCTAAGGCTTTCCGATCCATGAGATCCCAGTCTTCCTGCTTTTCTTTTTCCGGTTTGACTCCTGTTAGAGGCTTATAGAGATCCTTATTATACAAGAGATCCTCTATTTGCATCCTCCAATATCCATAGTCAGAACCATCGAATTTCTCAATTGCTTGTTTATCCTTGCCCATTCTTGATTGCTTGATAAACCCCTTTGATCGTCCAACCAGGCTCTGATACCAGTTGTTGTGGATATGGCCCTCCAACACCCAACACCCAAGCAAATCGCAAGAAAACCCGACACCACAAACAAGCACAAGAAATAAGAAACCAAAGCACAAGACAAAACGAACACAAGAAATTGTTTACCCAGTTCGTCAATATGTTTGACTACGTCTGGGGGCGCTACCAAGCCAGGATCTTGCACTATATTATGTTAAATCTGAGTTACAATGAGTTTGGGGGCGGAACATTGCTTAAATATAAGCCCTGGAATAAGATCTAAACCTAAACAAATAAGGAGTCCCGAATTCCCGTCAGCGGACCAGGCGCCCGCTCGTTGTGGATTTTCCGAAGTCCCAACCTTCTGTCCAAATAAGCGCCCGCCTGCTATGGCCCGAGCGCCCGCTCGCTCCTCCGCCTGGAAATCTTCCTTTTGTTCCTTTGAGGATCTCTACTCCAACAGGTTTATACTATGTGGTTCTATAAATGTGTTTGTAATTGGTAATTAATTTATTTTAGTAATCCAATTTATGAAAGTGCAGATTAATTATCTATATTCATGCTATTACATATATGTGAGTTATAAATTGATATGTATAAGTGACTTTCAATTTTGTTTGCCATGGCTGCTACATGTTTAAGTATGCATGTATATGTAGCTTTATGAAGATGCATGGGCTGATTTGGTGAAATATGTTCTTGTCTTGAAATAGACTTAATTGGGTTTATTGTTAATTTAGTAATTTAGGTTTTAATTTGAAGTGGGTGTATGTCTTGTCACTAATTTGAAAATAGATCATGGATGGATGTTTTGGTGGGTTTGATATGAGAAAATGCTATAGAAACAAGTTTGTGGAGCTTGAAGTCCATTCCTGGAGAATTACAAATTGGTCCCTATATTCCTTAAAATTCTGTTTAGGTCCATGTAATTATTATTGTTCATGCTTGGTCCCGGTGATCCTATGAAAAAATTGTTTAGCTTATATCTTGATCATTTTAACTCGGAATGATACGATTCTTGAGTCCATCTTGAGTAATTTTTCGAGAGGATTACAGTGAGATAAATTTCAGGATCAAAATTGGTATTTATGTCCCAGAAAAAGATGTTTCATTACAGCAACTTACCTTAGACGACTTGGAAGACTGTTAATTTTGCAGAAAATCATAATTAATTCATTCGGACTCGGAATGGATTGATTTTTGTGTCTATGCTTATTAAATTTTCATGCTCTTTCTATCGAAATAGTTATCTGGTGTCAAACCTGTATAGGACTAACTCAGATTTGCTATTTTCGTGACTGCTACATTTTGAAAAAAATTGCAATTTGATCAATCTTTTGATAATTGATATCTACTCCATATGAGGTCAGAAAAATTATAATTCTTTGGTTTAAATTGGGTATTTCTCTGAGTACATTACATCTATGATTGTTAAGAATGTATAGATATAGTTATTTTCATAGCAACGATGTTGTTGTTATAATGTTTTTATAACTTGTTATGAGTTATTAATTAATATTTTGATGCATTGTAATGGATACTAACTCTTGTATCACTTATGTCTTTGTAATATTAGATTGAGACGACTAAGTTGAGTTGCATACTTTGCTTTGGATTAGCTCGGATTTGAGGTAAGGGCCTTGTCAACCTTGTACCATTTCATTCTTTGGCTTCGGAATTATGGGATTGGTTTGATTTGTTATTCGTGATCGTTTATTGGATCAATTCATTTGGACTCGGTTATTCGTTTTAGCTACTCTGCCATTTACACTTTGAGTATTTGACTTTGAATTCCTCAACAAGAGATGACTTTAACACTGGTTGTTATATTTGTGATTCCTAGTCATAGTGTCATTTGCGCAAGTGAAACTATGACGAAGAATCAACTTTGACTTTGGGCATTTGGCCAACTCAAGTGTTTAATGGAATTTGACTTCGGAACTTTGATTTGATGTTTGATTCGGTTGTACTCTTTTGGCTCCTCCCTTATATACTGGGTGGTTGGGTTTGTTATTGCTATTCGTTCTTGGTTGGGTTTCTATACAGTGCCACACACCTTTGTGTTGGCAAGTCTCTTATTGGGCAATTTGTGCTCACCCTTTCCGTTACCCCTTTCCCTTCCAGGTGGAGTGTCGTTGAGACGTGAAGTTTTGCATTAGAGTTGTGAAGCTTGAATGGGACTTTACATCGTTTGGATACATGTATTGTTTTTGCTATGTAGATAACTTTTGTAAAGTTGTACAGATTTAGAGTTTGTAAATATTTGAGACTGTTCAGGTTGAGTTTTTGGTCAGAGGATAGTTGCTCTGATATACTCGCTTCGAGATTTTGTATTATATCAGTTCTGTTTGTTTATAAGACGAGGAAAAAAATCCAGTTCTCATTTTGAGGTTCTGATTGATATTCGCTTTCGTTCGTCACTTCTCGAGGTCCGTGCAATATCGGACTTCGGGGCGTGACAAGAAGGCATAGTCGGGTACATTGAGACTTTAGGAAATAGAAAGATGAATTAATTACGTCAAGCTTAGAAGCTTGCAGAAGGAGCCAAGTAATTATGATAGGAATAATAGTAGTGTATATGTTTGCTCATTTTATAGGATTAGTATTGTTTGTTCTGGTAGTTTTATTTTGATTGAAATGCGATATTTTATTTCACATTTTGATTTTAGTTTCTTGCTTTTATGTTGAGTGAATCATAGTACTCCCTCTGTCTCAGAAAGATAATCCCACTTTTTTCGTTGTTACTACGAGGGAGCTTTGAGCAATTATAAAAGCTACTTATAATAATGTTAATGTCAATCTAAAAATTGGTATTAATACTCCCTCCGTCCCGGAGTAAGAGTCCTACCTCCCATTTGCACGGAAATTAAGAAATGATGGAAGTAAAGTAGGTGTTGTGAGTGTAAACGTAAAGTAGGAGAGAGAATAAGTGGGAGGGAATAGTAAGTTGATTGGTGTTGTGAGTATAAAAGTAAAGTAGGAGAGAGAATGAGTTGGATGGATAGTAAAGATTCTTTGTCATTTTAGGAAAGAGACTCTTACTCTGGGACGTACCAAAATAAAAAGTAGGACTCTTACTCTGGGACGAAGGGAGTAGTATTTATAATGGTGTTTCAAAATTTTCATTAGAATAATTAAAAGTAGTCTTAATTATCGCTCAAAGTTTCTTCGTAATAACCATGAAAATAAGGGGGCTATCATTCTGGGGCAGAGAGAGTATTATAAAGTGTGTTTCATGTCATTGGTGTTCCACAAATTGGTTTAGATATTTTTCATTGATTTAATTCATATGTGAGTGAACCATAGTAAATTTGAATCACGTTTTAAGGATGTGTGTGGTGTGCAGATTGTAACTTGGATCGAGAAAACATTACAAAATTCATGGATCAATAAGAAGAAAAAAAGCCATGACTGCAATTTGGACCGGAGGCAGAGAATTCTTATAAGATGAAGTATCTCTCTCACACCTGTTATTTTTGTTTAGATTGTAATCAGTTTGTTTTTTATGTACTGAAATAGGTTTATCATTTCCAACCTATGTTGATGGTTACTGCGATATAGTAGTTACTTTTATCAGGAATTTTGATGCTTCTAATTCACAGTTTTTGTATATGTAATTTTGATTTCCGTCTTTTTTGTGCAAACAATGTCCCGTGCCGTGCATCGCACGGGAGTAACATCTAGTACTATTAATAGTAATAGTTACCCTTTATAGTAACTATTATATTTAACTTATACTAATAATAGTAATGGTTATCTTATATAGTTAACTATTATAATAAACTAATACTATTAATAGTAATAGTTAACTAATATAGTAACTATTACAATTAATTAATACTATTAGCTAATAAAAAAAATGAAAAGTCACATAATTAAAATGCTATGGATGATGTGGCACCACCAAAAGCAAGAGTTGCCCAAAACTTGTCCACATGGCACCACCTAAAGACTCTACCTTGACTTTTAATATATATAGATTTCTGAATTCTCAGCCCCGCCTAGGCGCTAAGCGGCACTGCGGCGCCTAGCGACCGCCTAGCGTTTTTAGAACCTTGGGTGAAAGACATTCAATTTATTTGAACGAGGTGAAAGCCATGTTTAAGAACATGAGCTAGTCTCCCATGAGAACACCTATATCCGTCTCTTCTATGAGACTGGTTTTTTTTACCCACCCGACCCGACCCATTGAACCGGATCCATGACTCATGGGGCATAACCTGCAACGTGGTTGTTTGTGTTGTATGCCCTAGGCACGTTATTTGAACGATTAATGTTATCACTTGCTTATGCATTAATAAAGATATTGAATGTTTGATTATTATATCCTTTGCATGTTTATTATAATAATCTCCGTCCCTGATAATTATGATTAATTATTAGTATAAGTTTAATAGATAATCATATGATGATTATGTGTATGCGATACAATTAGACATATGGGAATATGTTGGAGAACAAATACTGGACTGACCCCTATGAGATTTATGTCATGGTCACAATGTCATAATTAAGTCTCATATAGTTATATCACTGGAATCTCTAGACATGAGGTTATTACAGTCTTCCACATGATGAACATTACGTTTGACATATTCAAACGTTACCTCTAACCGAGTAGCTATAAAGAATATGATTAGCGTAATCGGAATCATGTAGGGAAGAGTAATAAGTCGAGATGGGATTTGTTCCTCGTCAAGAGAGATGTCAAGCTTTGGTCACTCGATGCATGGTATTGATGAAATGCATGGCCGTGCTCAAATGCATTGATTAGATCAATGACATTTGTATTATCAATACATTCGGGATCAAGAAAGCATTGAACTATGTAAGTTGACTATTGACCATGGCTTATGTTCAATAGACATCGTGAAACAAAGAGATTGTGTTATGTTCTATTTAGGAAACTTTGGATTTCAAAGTTATACTAATTGGGTAGTCATAATGGCTTGCTAGAGTCCGCTTATGACTTACGAGGTTTGAATGGTTTGGACTCGTTGTCAACTTAGTATAATCCTATTGGGTCACACACGCAGAACGGATGATTAAAAGGAGCGAAAAATGAGGAAACTGGTCAAGGCCACCGTACGGCCGTCTGCCTAGCGCACGGCTCCAGACCAGCCCACCCCGTAAATCAGTTTATTTTAAGTCTCTACTTGGACAAGAAGACCTAAGTCCTAAAGGGTTTTGGACACCCCTTGTATATAATGTGGACTGACGGGAATTGTTCCCATAACATTGATTTGATCAATTCCAAACTCTTTCTTGGAGAAAGAAAATACACATAATATACTAGGATCATTGTGTTTGATTATTCCCAATTATCAAACCACAATAATCTTTAGGAGCTTTGAAGAATCGTTCTTCTCAATTGTTTTTCAAACCTAAGGCCTATCAGTCAAGTTCAAGAAGGCGTTCTTGAAATATGTTCGTTGTGTGGATCACTGATAGAGGACATTTCTCTTAACGTCTAATCCAAGTTTTATCTCGATCTACGCCAAAATATGTTTAGCCCCCCAAAGTATTCACCCATTCCCACTTTACCACCCAAACCCAATTTTGTCCCAAAGTGACCCTCTAATTTGTCATTTGTCCCAGTTTGACCTATGACCCCTAACGGCGTTAGAAAATTAACGAGAAATGGTCATGTGCATGTCATGTGAGGGTTCTTTTTATCATTTTTCTTGAAAATGGAAGGGTATAAAGGTCCATTTATACCATTTCTCCACCACCACCATCATCAACCTTCATTCACCGCCACCACCACCACCAATTTTTCAGAATCCGGTGACCACCGCCGCCATTTTTCCAGAATCCGACCACCACCACTAACAATTCTCTCAAATTCACAGTCAAAATTATTTCCCCCAAACCAAGATCAAGAGGTGAAAAAAAAAATCAAAATCGAATCCAAACTCCAAACTAAACCCAAATCTTCCTCTTCTTTTCATACTAGATTTGCAAACTCAGAACCCAGATTTCAAAACTTCACATCCTAGGTCAAGCGAAATCAAAATCGGATATCAAGGTTTTGCAGACCAAATCAAAGATTGAAAATCGAAATCCTTAAAGAAGAAAGAAAGAGAGATTTACAGCAAAAAAAAAATCCTTCAAACATATTTTCAAAAACCAAATCTTCCTCTTCTTGTTCATGCTTTTGATTTTGACGATCATTCATACCCAAAGTTTTCAGTTCGAAATCCTTCAACTTTAAAGATCCAAAATTGAAAAGCAAACCTAAATCTCGAAAATTGAAAATTGAAACCTAGTTGAAATTGATTTCCAACGTGATTGTTGATTACGGTGAAAAAAAGGAAGGCAGCGAAGCCGATCGTCGGAGGGGGTGTTGGTCGGAGGGCGATGAGGTAGTGGGCACGTGAGTTAATTTGATGTGGGAGGTTTTTTTCCTTATTTTAGTTATTTTTTTTTTCTTTTTCTTTTTCTTAATCTGTACCAGTTTAGTTTGGAGTTTGGATTCGATTTTGATTTTTTTTCATCTCTTGATCTTGGTTTGGGGGAAATAATTTTGACTGTGAATTTGAGAGAATTGTTAGTGGTGGTGGTCGGATTCTGGAAAAATGGCGGCGGTGGTCACCGGATTCTGGAAAATTGGTGATGGTGGTGGCGGTGAATGAAGGTTGATGATGGTGGTGGTGGAGAAAGGGTATAAATGGACCTTTATACCCTTCCATTTTCAAGAAAAATGATAAAAAGAACCCTCACATGGCATGCACATGACCATTTCTCGTTAATTTTCTAACGCCGTTAGGGGTCATAGGTCAAACTGGGACAAATGGCAAATTAGAGGGTCACTTTGGGACAAAATTGGGTTTGGGTGGCAAAGTGGGAATGGGTGGATACTTTGGGGGGCTAAACATATTTTGGCCCTCGATCTACAAGGGTTAGATTTTTCATCTTCATATTATGAATTATTGTTCATAACGGATCTAGGCTATTGGGTTTTATTCATGTCTTTCTTCCGCTGCGCATGATTGCACGAAACCCAACAGTGGCAACCACCCATTGGCAAAAAAAAAATTGCTTTTTTTTGAGCTTTTATACTTTTTTTTGGCTTTTCCGTCGTTTACCAAAAGTAATAGTTACCATAACTTAATGTAATGACTGTATACGTATAAAGTAATAATGTTCATAAGTAAACGTAATACCTGTTTTACAAAAACAAAAGCTCGTTTTACCGATTTTTTCAAATGTAATACTAACTATAATTACATGTAACCCAAACAATATCTAAATGTAATTATCATTTATACTGAAATGTAATAGTGCTTTTGCAGAATGTAAAATATTGTGTATTTTGATTTAATTTTTTGAAAGAAAGTAACATTTGAAAAGTAACAACTCATCATATACATGAATGTAATTGTTTGTATAAGTAAATGTAACACTTTAATAAAAGAAATTATAACATATTTCTATAGATAATGTAATACTTTTACATGTAATACTAATAAAGTGTTTTTAGCTCTAAAAATGTAAATGATTGAATTATTACTTTTCTATACATATGTGTTACAATTATGTATAAGCACTGTTACATATAAGTAACACGTTCGTTACATTTTAGTTGTAATAAGTATTACTTTTGGCAAACGAAGAAAACATAAACAAAAACACTGATACTTTTCTGTATATATGTATTACTTTTATGTATACAAACTGTTACATATAAGTAACACGTTTGTTACATTTAGTTATAGTAACTATTACTTTTGACAAACCGAAAAAAAACCGAAACTAATAATATAAAAAAAAAATTAAAAAAAAAAAAAAAACATGTGGGTCATGAATCCGGGTCATGGGTCAAAAATAACCCGTCTCTACTATGAGACGGGTCATGATATTCTCATACAAGTTTTAGTCTAAGAACATTTAGCCCTCCGTTTCAAAAAGAAAAAAAAAAATCTCATTCAATTTGTAATGGTCCATGCAGTGTTTTTACATTTTTATCGAGCATATAAGATTGACAAATATTTTTGTTAAATCTCACTCGTGTATTCAGTGTTATATTTCAGGGCGGAGGTAGCATTTTTAACCAAGCTTTGGAGGCAAGCGATATCGACCCAAATATTATTTCCATATTCAGTTAACTGTTTAAATTAAAATGGAACAAAAAAAATACAAAACAAGGTCAAATATTATCGGCATGGGTTTCCCAATCATGGATACTACAACAACAAAGTTTTAGTCCCAAAATAATATGTAGTCGGCTAACATGAATCCATATAAGTAATTGTGAAAGAAAATATGTAAAGATAATAAAGATAAAGTTAAAAGAAAAAATGGGTGGGAATAAAATTTGGAATATGAAAGGAAGAGGAAATAATAATAATAATAATAATAATAATAATAATAATAATAATAATAATAATAATAATAATAATAATAATAATAATAATAATAATAATAATAATAATAATATATACATATATGTATATGTGTGTGTGTGTGTGTGGAAAATGAATAAAAATAAAACAAAAAAATGAGGGAAGAAAAAATTCTAATTAAAAGGCAACAAAATTGAATGTTAAGAAGCAATTTAAAAGAATATGTCCGTCAAGGGATTTATCACTGTTAGTTCCAAGTCCGGATAAAGGATGAGGGTTGCGGTGAGCACGCGACACCGAGCGTAAACCTTTGTGACATTATCATGGCATAAATCCTTTCCCAATCCAGAGTTCAATTTTATCGATTATCAATTTCGATCTTTTTGATGAATTTCATTAAGAAACTCGGTTAAGCCATCATGTCTCGCACACGTAATGTACAAATGGTTTAGTTTGAAATGATTGTACGCGTTTAGAGGGTAAAAGTATAAGAAGTGAAAATTAATACCTTCAAATATAAATAACTCATAATAACTTAACTTTAACCGACACATTTAAGCGGCTTTTTTGGGTGACGTACGATTGTGGTGGGCGGCTTTATGAAACCATGGTGGTTAGGATGGTGGTCATGTTGAACTATGGTGGGGTGACGCGTGATGGTGGATGGGTGGTCATGTTGGATGGTAGTAGGGTAAGGCATGATGGTGAACAATGGTGGCTAGTGGTGGTGACTATATTGGAGAATGAAATGAAATTATTTGCAAAAAACATAAGAAAGAAAAAAATACAATGCCACCCCTTCATTTATTGGAATTTTCACATTACTGTTTTAGGTGCTTAAATTTATTGGAACTTTCACATTAATATTTATCCCTTGAAAGCTAATATCAAACTAACCTATTTGTGTAAGGCCTATAGTGGAGGTCACAGGTTCGACTTCTCTTGTGAGCAAAGTGGAGAACGTTTATCATTTACCCTTCTGAGGGCGGCTGGAGGCATCTACAGGTGATTATTCAAATGGCACGAGACGTTTATGGCAAGAGGACTACCAGATGGTGCATGACGTCTGGCAAGAGGACTACCAGATGGTGCGGGACGTCTATGAAAAATTTTGGAGCGGCAATATCATTCGATGTAATAAGTTCGAATCGTGGTGAAACTCCACAGGAATTTGTACTAGACTAGGCTATAGATCTGTAATAGACTTAATAGGAGTTTATAACATGATAACAATTGCCTTGAATGAATGATATGTAACTAGCTTGTCAAAAAAAAAAAAAAAAAAAAACACCTAACCTCTTTGTTAATAACATGCACAACATATAGTGATTTAATTGAGTTTTCTTGCGAATTCCATTTAAAAGCCCCAAAATAACACTATTTGACCATATTAAGACCTAAATAGATGAAATTAAAATATTAGACCTTGGATTGGAAAAATCATACATTGGACTCTGTTTTGTAATTCACCCAATTAAACTATTCTCAATCTCTCAAAATCGAAATGATTTTCTCAGACTTTTTATTATTAATACAAATCCAATTCACACAATAAATTTAAGTTAATTTAGTTATTAACGTCTGAAAAGTCAACATGATGATCGTTTCTGGATGTAGAGAATAAATGATTATGTGCTTACATACATAGAAAGTCAGATACTAAGGATGAGATCATTTGGTATTTGGATTGTGACTTTGTAGATGCCAAGATGCATCACATCATGAACATGACCGTGAAATGTTGTCGTTATGGTTTATGGCATTGTGATGCCACTAAAGTTATTTTGTGACAACAATCTGATAGTCTTTAAATAAAGTGATTCAGAGTGGACAAAGCTGTATTGAGCATATTGAAACAAACTCCATGATTGCGGATGCATATAGTAAGTTAACACTAAAGGTTTTCAGAAGTACTAATTGTATGGTGTTTACAATCAAGTATGTCTTGATTCAGTGGGAGTTTGCTATACATTAAAGGTTCATTGTCATGACATTAAGTATTTGATTTCAGTTTCGGTAAATTAGGTATTCAGTTTTCAGTTATTCAGCACTCTGAATATTTGGTTGATCTCATAAGGTTGGACCTGTTGGAAATAGATATGTATGGATCACATTTAATGTTATTTCCATGCTACACATCCATACTTGATCCATGTCATTTAGTTGATTGATATATGTGACCACTAATGGGTTTATTTACGATTAATGTGACAACTGCCCCTTTGATCCTTAAGTTAATTTTACTAGAGGATGGGATTGTTTAAGATGACACAATACGGATAAGCATATGCGACTAAAGTTTATGATATGATATGCAATTACTTGATGTATTATATTTATGTACAAGTATTAGTCCAAGTGGGAGATTGTTGGAAATTTTAGTGGACTATACATTGTACAAATATAATAAATATAGTATTTAGGCATGCACTACGGGCTAATTGCATATGTCATATTATTATACAGTTACTTGGGCCTAATTAGAGTGATCTAATGAAGTTAGGGGACCTTAAGTCATCTTTATAAGTATGTGTTTTATTTTATAAATGTGTAGAGTCCAGATTGTATTTACAAATAGGCCCCTCATCTATTTATAAATACAATCTGGTCTCTACACATTTATAAAATAAAACCCATACTTATAAAGATGACTTAAGGTCCCCTAACTTCATTAGATCACTCTAATTAGGCCCAAGTAACTGTATAATAATATGACATATGCAATTAGCCCGTAGTGCATGCCTAAATACTATATTTATTATATTTGTACAATGTATAGTCCACTAAAATTTCCAACATTAGTTATTATAAAAAATTATAAGTTATTATTAATAAACTATGATAAACAATATCATTAATAATATTTTTTTAATGTTCATTGAGATAATTAAATTAAACTAAAATTATTAGTCAATGTACTTCCTATCAAAAAAAAATCATCATTCAAAAATGGATGGAGCATCAAGTTGCATATTTCAAAAAATTATTTATTATTTACTTCAAATTGATTTTGAGAAACTAAATATACCAACTTAATTTATTTCAAATATGAATTGTTTACAATTATGCAACTTTTTTTCATTCAACTAAACTAATTTTTATGAATATTTTTAACAGAATTTATCAAATTTCTACTTTTTCTAACATCAAATTTCCAACTTGCACTTACACTTACACTTACACTTACACTTACACTTACACTTACATTATAGAGTACTGTATGAGTTATTTCTGTAGTGCAATTAAATGGAATTGGCACGTGAGACTTTATTTGGCGCGGGACGTCGGTAAGTGATTAGGCATATAGCGTAAGTATCATTCGCTAGATTCCATATAAATTTGTAAATGATGGCTCTTTAGAATGAATGATACTCCATCCGCCCCAGAATTATCTTCACGTTTGACTATTCAAACTTCTTAAGGATATCAACCAAGCTTCAGTAGCCATATTGTGTTCATGCACATCTAAGCCTAAATTGTAGAAACGAGAACAACTTTTTTGGACAATGAAAAACATCAAATGAGAAGATCAATTCGGGACAGAGTATGTTATAACTTAACTTAAAAAAGAAAAAAAGAAAAAAATATGCCAATTGGCTACGAAGCTGCTTGGGGTGATCATGGTCCGGTCTGGTCCATTTTTTTTACAAAATATCACAGAACCAGAACCGGAACCAATACTATGGTTCTCTGAAAATTTAGAACCGGAATCAAACAAATACTTGTGAGAACCAACACACTGGTTCTGGTTCTACTGGTCTGGTCTGGTCCAGTTCTACAATTTATTAATCATTTAAAGTTTAGTTCTTTCAAACTTTCTTAGCTCACAATATTGACAAGACCAAACACAAGTATAAACTTAATATTAATTATAAATCTAGATAAAACCCCTCAAAAAAACTGAACTACCGTCAAATTATACGACCAAAGGTCTCAATTAACAATGTATAATCACGAGTTTTTAGCCATTTTGACATGCGTACTATTTGGGCGTAGTCAATGTGACATGCGTACTTCATAAACAGCAAATGTGTCCTGCGTACTTTAGTTTCGTTTTCAATTTGACCAATTTTTCTAACGCCAGTTAAAATTTAACGAAACAGTCAATGAAAGTTAACGTACTAGTTAGTTTGAAGTTGATTTTCCTTTTAAGGGATTCATTGATAATTCTATAAGTAAAAGGGTTGTGATCAAAAAATTTAAAACATTAATATTTAAATCTTAAAATTAATATTTTAATTCAGGCTAAATTTAGTCCAACTCACTAAACATAATCTAATTAACCTCCTTAATAGATTTGGCCCACCTAATAACCCAAACCACTATGTAAATAACCTAGAAGCTTCCTCCCTCCTAAACATTGTCAAAAACCCTAAATCTATCTCTATCTCCCAGGAACTCTCTTTCTCTCATCTCCCTCCTTACCAGCCGCCACCCCTCCCTCCGCCACCCATTCCGTTCCCAGCACCCCTTCCTATTTCTTCTTTCGCCTCGCCATCGTGGACCACATAGAAACGTCTCCATTACCGTCGCCGTCGCCACCGCCCGCCGCCCCCTTCAACCTCAGATAAGTTTCTCTCACTTTCTCTTTCTCTCTCTCTCTCTCCCCCTCGCTTTCTATCTCTTGCCTTCTCTCTTTATCACCCCCATATTTTCGAATAGTGGTCTGTTTTAAACAAATCGATGTTAGATCTGAGGCGTTTGAGTTTGTGTTTGTGTGTGTGTTCCCTTTCTCTCTCTCCATCTCCTCCCCACTCTCTATTTTCTCGCTTTCTCTCTTTTTCTAGCGCCCAAAATTTCGAATTTTGATTTGTTTTCAACAACAGATCAATATAGATCTGACGTGTTCTTTGATGTATTTGGTTGTATGGTTAATCTAGGTGGGGGTTGTTGGGTTTCGTAGTAACATGCGCAGCGGAATTAAGCATTTAAAATTTATGAAACCCAAAGCCATGGATCCGTTCATATGATTAAATCAAATACAATAGCATGAATTTAGGATAAAACTAACCCTTGATGGCTATCAAATTCTCTTGGTCTTTGGTGGAGGTTTGAAGACTTGATCACGATCACAAAGCTTGAACACGAACTTTGAAGATGATGATTTTCACCCTCTAGCGGTATCCACACTTCGAACGAATATCAAAGGAGCTTCTTTGATCTTGGTTGCTAGACCAAATTGTGAAACACTTTTCACAATCAAAAGAACTATATGGAATTTATTTTGTGTATTATTTTGTTCCTCAACCAAGAATGTCTTGGAACAAAATAAACCCTCTCTCAAACTCTTTGAGACTCACAAAATCATTAGCCTAGAGTGCTGGCCGAATTTGGTCTTTTATACACAAGTATGACCTATTCCAAATAGGAAACTTGTGTCAAAATCCTTCCAAAATTCGTTTCCAAATCAAATTAGGAATCTGCCACCCGACAGCACTGTGCGGCCGCCCAAAATCACCTGTGCGGTCGCACAACTATCTGAAGCAAAACTGGTACAAAACTGTCCTAGGTGTGCGGTCGCCCAGTCAATACTGTGCGGTCGCCCACTCTTCAGAATGTCCAGAATTTCCAAAATTCCAATATAGTCCCTTTTAAAGATTCGTTCTATTGTGTGTGACCCTCTAGGATTATACTAAGTTGGCAATGAGCTCAAACATGATCCCATAAGATATGATTAGGTTCTAGCAAACCGTCATACCTACCCAAATAGTATAACTAGATACAAGTTCGTATTCCTTTCAAACATGTCATAATCCCTTTGTCCACGATGTCATTGAACACAAGTCATGGTCAACAAGTCAACTTGTATTGTTCAATACTTTTCTCGATTCCGAATATGTTGATAATCCAAATGACATTGATCCAATCAATCCATTTGAGTTTGGCCAAACATTTCACCAACATCATTCCTTCGAGGGGCCCAAGCTTGACATCTCTCCGAAGAGGAACAAATCCATTTGGCTTATTATTCTTCCCTACGTGAATCCAATCATGCCAATCATACCCTTTATAACTACCGTGTTAAGGCAGCGTTTGAATATGTCAAACATAATGTTCATCAAGTGGAAGACTATAATAACTTCATGTCTAAGGATTCAAATGACATAACTAATATGAGATTTATATATGACATCGACCATGACATAAATCTCATACCGCGGGTCATGTCCAGTACCTTGTTCCAAACAAGTACCCATAAATCTAACATGATCATCCCATGATCATTTAGCCTTTATACTAGTGCTTAAGAAGCTCTAGGGACGGAGATTATTATAAGCAAACACGAGCCATAATAATAATCCTATTATCTCTTTATTATCATGATAACTTACAACGTTCAACAAACGTGCCTAGGGCACCAACAGGGGTGTGTGTGTAGATCAAGATTTTGCTCATTTATTTTGGATACTTTTTTTGCTTTGTTATTCTTGATTTTGGTATTGTTGTTTTTTGGTGACAGATTGGCAGTTGTAATGTGCTGATGATGGAGGAAATGGTGGTCTGTGGTGGCGGTCTGATTGTGGGCTTATAGCGGTGGTGGTGGGCTTATGACGACGATGGCAGTGGTGGTCCGATGGCGGTGGCTGTCACGACCCGAAAACCCGCCTCTATTTTTGTAGTAATAAATAATAGACTATTTATTTACTGCCTATTTATTTATTTAAATTATTTATTTATTTAAATAATTATGTGTGCATTTTGTGTCTCATAATAATTTCGTGCCTAGCATTTAATCGGTTAATTGTGCTAGCGTAGAGTATTGGATCTTAGTTATTAGTGGGAAGTATAATTATTGTGTTAGTTGTGTAGGTAGTGGAAGAGGGGGTCTAAGTGTAACTTTTGAATTATTTCTTCAACTACTCCCTCACCTCCCTCTCCCTCCCTCATTTTTCCCCTCACCATTTTCCCTGTGTTCTCTCTCTCTCTCCTTGGTTATTGGGTAAGTTTTCTTCTCTCCCTTCTCTCTACATTCTAGCTATCTTCCTCTCATTGTTTCTCATTTCTCATAAAATGAAACATGTTTAGATCGTCGATAGGATCGTAGAGAGCTAAGAATTTTCGAGTTCCGTCAACTTTGAGAAAATCCGGGTAAGTTACTTTCCCCCCATTCATGTTAAAAATGTTCATCTTTAACTCCCTTGGTGCTCTAGTTGATATATATATGTCCTCTTTGTTTGATTTGGAACTTATTTGCAAATTATCCATTTTTTTGTGTAATTTGGGTGTTTGAATCACCTCTTGGATTGGGTGTTCTAGATGTGGTTTTATGAGCCATTTTAGGTTTATAAGTTGCTAGGGTACCTTGGTATTGCTATCTAGAAGTGTTATTCTTGGGGCATTTGAGTTTGGGTATGAAAATGGTGTTTTTGTGTTAATTTCGGGTTGAAGAACCCAGGAAGAAGTTCTGGGTTTGCTGTTCTTCCTTGGAGGCGCGCGCATCCCCTGCGTATGAGGCGCGCGCACCCTCCTCTCCTCCAATCTTGAATTTCCCACTGTCGGATGGAGGCGCACGCATCATTTTCTTGGAGGCGCGCTGTGACGCCTCAAGTAATCGATCAATATTTGATGTATATACTTACAATTTTATATGTGTGCACTAGAGGATAATTTGGATTTGCATTTTATAAATTATATTATTATTTTAAATATAGTAATTTAATAATTAGTGTAACTTATTTTGAGACGTAATGAGTAACTTTTGAATATAACATAATATAATAATTTAATAATTAGTGCAACTTATTTTGAGACGGAGTATTATATATTTTCCATTTTTTTAAAAAAGGAGTGCTTTCTAATGGAACAACAAAAAAAATGGTAAATATGAGTACTTTGTTTTGAGACAGATTTGTTTTGAGACAGTGAAAGTGTAATAATAATCAAGTTAATTGAATAAAAAAAATAAAAATAACTCAGCTAGGTGGAGGTGGCCAGATTAGAACAAGGTTTTTTTGAAAATTAGTAGGTTGGTTTATGGGACCCACAAAGTTATATTACCTACTTAGAAATGTGACAGCAAATCAATTGTATCACATGGCCAAGGAGGACGTGGATATCAGTCTCTTTCTAATTGTGTGACACAACCATCCACCCTATTCATTTGATATACTCTAGCAAAAGCTATCATGCCTTCCCTCTTCTTCTCTGTATCTCGTTTTCTTAATATTAATAAGAGAAAGATGGTTGCGGATCGTGGTAAAGAAAGAAAGAAGGGAAGCATAATAAACAAAATAATTTGAAATTGTAAGTATGTTTATGCTGGGTGTTTTTTTGTATATGTGTGTGTGTTTTATATGTATGAATTTTGTGTTTATTTATATTAGGGTGTAAATGGCTTCCTATGTGTAGTACAAATTATTTAAAGAAATTAACCCATGCAACTAAGATGAAATCTGGTGGTTATCCTTTTGAAATTACATAAGTTATGTAATGTTTGTAATATTTTATGGGTTATTCTGTTGTGTTTGTGTATAGTGTTGCATGTGTTTGTGCTACTATGTGTGTGTGTGTGTGTGTGTGTGTGTTAATTATTAATCAAAGAAGGTGTCTTGTGATTTAATGTTTGATTATTTGGTTTCAATATTGAGACTTTATAAATACTAGTAGTATGATTGTTATTCATGTCGTCATGTGCACAATTTGTTTAGTAAAGAAATAAATATATGAAATCAAGGTTGCTGGGTTTATGAAGATGAAGAAAGCTAATTTTAAAAATTGCAAATTAGTAACTGTGTTCATCCACTTAGGTCTCTAAAAAACTTAAAATTACAGTTTGGTCCCTAATTTTGGGACACATGTTCAGAGTGCTCCCTATGTTAACGAAATCAGTTAAACTCTATATCTCATAACTTCTTCGTTTTAGACCCGAATGGAATGATTTTCGGTTCTAAATTTTATAAATTTTCTTGAGCTTTCTAAATATCAAACTCTTATATCAAGAATTTAATTGGATTGTTCTCAGAAAATCGGTTTTGTTCCAATAGTGGCTTGTATATGAACTCAAAAGTTCGTTGCCTTAGGAAATTCATAACTAATTCACCTGGACTCGGAATCCAGTGATTCTTGAGCCTAAGTTCATTAATTTTTCATGATATTTTCATTTGAATGATTGTATTGTATAAAAAATTCACATAAATATCCCATATTTGTTAATTTTGGGGCTGCTGTAAGTTGAGTAATCTTATAATTGATCAAACATAGACATTTGATAATAAAAGCATATGTATTCAGAATTTGATGTTTTTATGGTCTAAAGTGAGAGAGTACTATCCAACTTTGATAGTTAAGCATGCATTTTTGTAGTCATTTTCACAATAATGGTATAGTTGTTATAATGTTCTTATGATTTGTTTTGAATTATTAATATTTGAATTTATTTTAATGGGTTCTAACTCTTGTACCATTTATGTCCTTATTATGTTAGATTGAGACGTTTAAGCTACGTTGAGTACTTGTTTTGGATTAGCTCGGATTCGAGGTAAGGGTCTTGTCAACTTAGTACCCTTTCATTCTTTGGCATCGGAAATATTTGATCGACTTTGCTTTGTTTTTCGTAATCGTTTATTGGATCAACTCATTTGGATTCGGTTATTCGTTTTTGCTACTCTGCCATTTATACTTTGAGTATTTGATATTTGATTCCTCAACAAGAGATGACTTTAACACCGGTTGTTATATTTGTGATTCCTAGTCATAGTGTCATTTGCGCAAGTGAAACTATGACGAAGAATAAACTTTGACTTTGGGCATTTGGCCAACTCAAGTGTTTAATGGAATTTGACTTCGAAACTTTGATTTGATGTTTGATTCGGTTTTACTCTTTCGGCTCCTCACTTATATACTGGGTGGCTGGGTTTGTTATTGTTATTCGTTCTTGGTTGGGTTTCTATACAGTGCCACACCTTTGTGTTGGCAAGTCTCTTACTGGGCAATTTGTGCTCACCCTTTCCGCTCCCCATTTCCCTTCCAGGTGGAGTATAGCTGAGATCGTGATACTTTCGCTGTAGAGTTGTGAAGCTAGAGTGAAATGCTTTGTCTTTTAGATATTTGTATTTTGCTATTGGTAGATAACCAATGTAAAGGAATTACAGTTTTAGAATTTGTAAATATTTGAGATTGTTCAAGGGTTGCGTTTTTGGTTAGAGGATAGTTGCTCTGATGTACTCGACTTGAGTTTTTGTATTTTAAAATTTTGGTTTGTCTATGAGATGAGGAAAAATTTAGTTCTCATTTTGGAGTTTCGAATGATATTCAGTTTTCGTTCATCACTTCTCGAGGTCCGTGCAATGTCGGATTTCGGGGCGTGACAGAGTGGTATCAGAGAATAGGTTATGATCCATCGGTCTAGAGCCTTAGGTTTAATTGTGAGAGTATATGTTTATGATCATCTGGTCGTCTAGAGCCATAGGGTGATTGTGAACTGGTATTGAATTTGCCTGGAAATCGGGCCGGGTCAAGGCTTGGGTCCGGTCGGACCCCTTGCGAAAAATCAAAAAAATTTTAAAGTTCCAAAATTTATCTCAAAATTGTTTTTCCCGATTCAATTAGGATTTGGTGTTCTTGGTGATCCAATCACCATGATCATCAAAACCTTGAATAAACGATTTATTCTTGAATCCCTAGAATATCAAAGCTTTGATCCAATCAAAAATTGATAATCCAAACAATTTTAAATCCACCATAATTTTAATTGCGATTGAACAGTGCGATTAAAGTTTATAAAACAATAAACCACATAAAACGCATAGACCACATAAACATCATAATCCCAATATTCAAATCATGCTAGGCACATAAACAATTTATATACACACAACATGATTATGTATTGAAATAATCAACATGAACGGGGCTCTGATACCACTGTTGGGTTTCGTAGTAACATGCGCAGCGGAATTAAGCATTTAAAATTTATGAAACCCAAAGCCATGGATCCGTTCATATGATTAAATCAAATACAATAACATGAATATAGGATAAAACTAACCCTTGATGGCTATCAAATTCTCTTGGTCTTTGGTGGAGGTTTGAAGACTTGATCACGATCACAAAGCTTGAACACGAACTTTGAAGATGATGATTTTCACCCTCTAGCGGTATCCACACTTCGAACGAATATCAAAGGAGCTTCTTTGATCTTGGTTGCTAGACCAAATTGTGAAACACTTTTCACAATCAAAAGAACTATATGGAATTTATTTTGTGTATTATTTTGTTCCTCAACCAAGAATGTCTTGGAACAAAATAAACCCTCTCTCAAACTCTTTGAGACTCACAAAATCATTAGCCTAGAGTGCTGGCCGAATTTGGTCTTTTATACACAAGTATGACCTATTCCAAATAGGAAACTTGTGTCAAAATCCTTCCAAAATTCGTTTCCAAATCAAATTAGGAATCTGCCACCCGACAGCACTGTGCGGCCGCCCAAAATCACCTGTGCGGTCGCACAACTATCTGAAGCAAAACTGGTACAAAACTGTCCTAGGTGTGCGGCCGCCCAGTCAATACTGTGCGGTCGCCCACTCTTCAGAATGTCCAGAATTTCCAAAATTCCAATATAGTCCCTTTTAAAGATTCGTTCTATTGTGTGTGACCCTCTAGGATTATACTAAGTTGGCAATGAGCTCAAACATGATCCCATAAGATATGATTAGGTTCTAGCAAACCGTCATACCTACCCAAATAGTATAACTAGATACAAGTTCGTATTCCTTTAGAACATGTCATAATCCCTTTGTCCACGATGTCATTGAACACAAGTCATGGTCAACAAGTCAACTTGTATTGTTCAATACTTTTCTCGATTCCGAATATGTTGATAATCCAAATGACATTGATCCAATCAATCCATTTGAGTTTGGCCAAACATTTCACCAACATCATTCCTTCGAGGGGCCCAAGCTTGACATCTCTCCGAAGAGGAACAAATCCATTTGGCTTATTATTCTTCCCTACGTGAATCCAATCATGCCAATCATACCCTTTATAACTACCGTGTTAAGGCAGCGTTTGAATATGTCAAACATAATGTTCATCAAGTGGAAGACTATAATAACTTCATGTCTAAGGATTCAAATGACATAACTAATATGAGATTTATATATGACATCGACCATGACATAAATCTCATACCGCGGGTCATGTCCAGTACCTTGTTCCAAACAAGTACCCATAAATCTAACATGATCATCCCATGATCATTTAGCCTTTATACTAGTGCTTAAGAAGCTCTAGGGACGGAGATTATTATAAGCAAACACGAGCCATAATAATAATCCTATTATCTCTTTATTATCATGATAACTTACAACGTTCAACAAACGTGCCTAGGGCACCAACACCAACAATCTCCCACTTGCCCTAGGCCCAATTCCCTAGGTATCCAATACCCATGGGCCTAACATGACCATCATGTTTAGCTTTATGGAAGTCTCATTGTTTAGCGTGTCTGTGACGTTATCATTAGTTGGTACTTTGCATATATTTACGTCTCCCTTATCAACGATTTCTCGAACGATAAGAAAACGCCTAAGTATGTGTTTGGATTTAGGATATGCCCTTGGTTCCTTTGCTTGATCAATAGCACGACTATTATCACTAATAAAGTCTATTGAATTAGCAACGCTAGGAACCATCTTAAGTTCACAATGAACTTCTTAATCCAAACCACTTCCTTTGCAGCATCCAATGCGGCAATATACTTAGATTTAGTATGTAGAATTTAGTGACTCTGCTTGGAACCATTCCAACTTACAGCTTCACTATTATTTATAAAACTCAATTGCGATCTTTTATCATCTTTGTCGGTTTGGAAGCATGCATCCGCGTACCCATATACGACGAGATCATCTTCCATCCCTTCATAGATCATAACAATTCTTTAGTCTTTCTTAAGTACTTTAAGAATTGTTTCATAGCCATCCAGTGATTCTCACCGGTTGTCGGATTAATATCTACTCGTTATGCTCCAAGCATTAGATATATCCGGCTTAGTACTTATCATGGCATCATGGATCCAATTGCCGAAGCAAATGACATCTCATTCATTTTCTCATGCTCATCTTTTGTCTTTAGGACATTGAGTCTTGCTTAGAGGAAATCCATGTAACATTGACAAATGTCCTCTCTTAGAATTTTCCTTGCGGAATCTTCTTATGACTTTGTCAATGTATGTACATTGGCTTTAAACCATTTAGCTTCCTTGATCTATCTCTATAGATCTTAATGCCAATGACTTATGCGGCTTCATCCATATTCTTTATTGCGAAACACTTTCTTAACCAAGTCTTTACAGATTAAAGTATAGGAATGTCGTTTCCAATGAGCAATATGTCATCCACATATTAGATAAGGAATAGCACCATGCTCCCACTAATCTTCTTGTATATACAAGATTCATCTTCGTTCTTGATCAAGCCAAGCTCTATGACTTATCAAAACGGAGATTCCAACTCCCAAAAGCTTGCTTCAATCCATCCAATGAATCTTCGCAACTTTCATACCTTTTAGAATTTTCTTGACTATCAAAACCTTTAGGTTGTATCCAATACATCCTTAAGTGAGTTCCTGTTGAGGAACACTTGTTTTGACATCATTTTGTCAATTTTCATATTCCAAATATGAACATGTGACTACGAGAATTCTAGTATATTTCTTTGCTATCCATGTAAAATTTTCTCCAAGAAAACTCATTCATCTCCTTTGGTTTTTACACCTTAGGTTAGAATGATCAAGTTCCCAACTTGATTATTACACATGGGTTGACTTTTAGATTTCATGACTCCAAGTCATTAAAATCTAAATATGTGGAGTTGACATTGCATCTTTGATAGATGGTAAATACTTCATTCCAAATGAACTTTACCTCAACACTTTCTATTTCGAAATATCCAATATTTCTTGCAATAGATTGTTTCCTATCACATACGCAAGTTCTTGTATATCTTTTGAACGGACTTTTCACGACTCCTTGTGAAAACTTGTTCAACTTCCATTTTAGGTTAAAATATATATTTTCTAGGTCTCGAACCATTCGAGATACATTTTACTCCCATTGATTCTTTTAGAGATAAACCATTTATCTAGAAAAGTATCATCATAATCAACAAACCATTTGTTTCTTATGAGTAAAATTATATCCTCAAGTTTCCTTAGGATATCCCATGAAAATATATTTATTAGATTTAAATGTGAGTGTGTCCCAGACAACTCCTTTCCAAAAGGTCTCACCATCTTAAATCTTTGCGAAAGGCAAACCGAGTTTTCTTTCATCTTTTAACCTCTCAAGCTGGAATTCAGATTAGTATAATCATAGCGGTTTCAAATACATAACCCCAAAATTAATAATGGAAGATCAATTTGACTTTATCATCTAATGAACCATATCCAATAAGGTTCTTATACTTTCACGCAGACATATCATTTAGAATGATATTCTTAGTGAAGTTAATTTGTGAAACCATTTCACAACTTTAATGATGACTGTCAAATTTTCGGTTTAATTATCCATCATCATGATCCAATCATAATTTTTGAATAGTTTTACCAAGTATAACCAAAATTCTCTTTTAGCATTTCTTCTTAATGCACCATACACATCAAAATGTATTAGGTCAATTAAGACATTATCCTTTTTACCAATCATAGTAAAAGATGTCTTGATCCAAGTAAATAAGATTTGCATAAATCATGTGATTCCAAATCATATGACTTAAAACTCCGTCCCATGGAATTTTAGATATGCATTTCTCATTTATTTGATCAAAACAATAATGCATAAAGAATTTTAATTATTTATGTTATAGTCTTTATTATTTTGTTCTTCAAGATTTAGGATATAAGATTTATTCATATGATAACACAATGAAGTAAATCATAATAAATAAAGCACTTTTCTTATTCCAAATAAGAAATTAATATCCTTCATTATCTTATAACAAAATAATGTTTTCTACTTCATCAGTAAAGTCACTTTACAAGTGTTCTACGAACAATGTTGCAACCATTGCATCATTACTGTTTGTAGATAAAACATTACTATAAGTAGTCTTTCATCTTACTAATTATTCTGGTATCCAATACCCAATAATTAAATTTAGAAAGAATAATTTATAACATAAATATTCCGAGTGGTAGTCCCACTACCATTCCTTTTATTGATCACCCAGAATTTTGACTACAATTCTAAATGGTCAATCCAATTGTCATTTTACCAAATTGCATCTATTAGAGTTATTATTATAACCAAAATTATTTCCTTTAGGTTTGACAACTCTTGTCTTACTTTTCTTTTGGCATTTGGCCTCTTTCCATCATGAACCATGAGCATTGGAGAACCATTCTCCAATATCTTCATCTTCGCAGTTTTTCAGCATGTTAATGCAATTCGAAGAAATTCTTATTCATTTTAAGCATGTTATATTCCATCACTAAGTGATCATAACATTTAAACAATGAATCAAGAATGAGATCAATGGCTTGCTCCAATCCAATTGGACAACCAAGTTTCTCAAGATGCTCTACGTAGCCTTTATCTTAAGCATGTGAAGTTCCATTTATTGCCCTTTACTCATTTTGCAATGAGTGAATGCAACAATGGTTTTATACCTCTCTTGCTTAGATTGCTCTTTGAAACATGTAACTCAACTCCACGCCTATCTAATAGGCTTCCACAAGTTCCAACCTTTGTTGGAGTTTTGAGCACATAATCACGAGCATAAGACAACTCACATTCCTAGAATCATACTCATGATTCTTGTGATTGTCTATTCCGGCTTTGGGTTCTTTAGGAATAGGCCCATCAAGAATGTACAACCCATCTTCTTGCCTTAGAACCATTCTTAGGCTCAGGATCCAATCCATGAAGTTTGTACCATTCTTTTGAAGCATTATCCTTAACAAGGATTAATCGCAACGATTTTAGTTGTCATCTACAACTTATGCAAAATTTCCAAAATTTTACAAGTACCAATCTCATTAAAGAGATAAATAATGTATTTTCCAAAAATACTCCCACTAAATTATATAACCTTCTTATACATCCAATGTATAATATAATTTAAATGGGCTAAGATCCAACTTTAATTTAATCTTGAGTACGCTTTGGCGCACCGCTCAAAACCAAATCAATTAGGTAGACAACCCTGTCAATCATATCTCATATGACTCTTAGATTCTTTTATGAGATTCCTTTAAATTTGGGCTAAGATCCAACTTTAATTTAATTTCAAGTACGCTATGGCACACCGCTCAAAATCAAATTAATTAGGTAGACAATTTCTTGTCAATCATATCTCATATGATTCTTAGTGATCCAATTTCAAAAGCATGTTTAATCTCATCTTTGCCTAGGCCCAAAACTGTTTTGACGCCTTATTAAGTCCAACCATTTTAAACGCATAGGAAACTCTTATTCACTCATCTTGCTCATACAAAGATAAAATCAATGCACCTCGCTTTGGCGAGCCCACATGAAAATACCCGTGTACTTACAAGTGTTTTAATCATGGCATGGCAAAAAGGACTTAAAACTTTCTTGAAGGTTCATCACATATAGCATACAACACATTTATGAGCACACAAGATAAACATGTTACGCATCAAGTTTAGCCACTAAATTAATCTCCATTAATTTAAGCATAATATTTATGTGTCATTAGTTTCTCTATTATTATGAGGATGAGATTATTTGAACTTTGGTCATCATCTCCAAATCAAGACAACAAGAAGTGCGGCCGAACTAAGCCATTGGCAACCACAATTCCGCACTAATTCAAGAAACCAAGAAAGTAGTCCATGTGGCCGAAACTAAGCAATAGATGGTCTCGATGAACGTAGGCCAATTGCATTCACAATTCCACATGGATCTCCAATCATTGAATCAAGAACTTTGTTTCTCAATTTTAGCAATTATGAACTCTTCATAATTCTAATTTCGTTTTATCTTTGAAACCTTGATTGCGATCAAGTTTGGGAAACACAATCTCGATGAACGTAGATTAGCCATCCAAACCTTGAACTAATCTTAGAATCACAAGACTAAAACAAATAGGAGATTTAAACCCAAGATCCACATCCAAAACCCAAACCCTACCCCCGCGCCAAACCCTAGGTCGGGCCGGGTCAAGGCTTGGGTCCGGTCGGACCCCTTGCGAAAAATCAAAAAATTTTTAAAGTTCCAAAATTTATCTCAAAATTGTTTTTCCCGATTCAATTAGGATTTGGTGTTCTTGGTGATCCAATCACCATGATCATCAAAACCTTGAATAAACGATTTATTCTTGAATCCCTAGAATATCAAAGCTTTGATCCAATCAAAAATTGATAATCCAAACAATTTTAAATCCACCATAATTTTAATTGCGATTGAACAGTGCGATTAAAGTTTATAAAACAATAAACCACATAAAACGCATAGACCACATAAACACCATAATCCCAATATTCAAATCATGCTAGGCACATAAACAATTTATATACACACAACATGATTATGTATTGAAATAATCAACATGAACGGGGCTCTGATACCACTGTTGGGTTTCGTAGTAACATGCGCAGCGGAATTAAGCATTTAAAATTTATGAAACCCAAAGCCATGGATCCGTTCATATGATTAAATCAAATACAATAACATGAATATAGGATAAAACTAACCCTTGATGGCTATCAAATTCTCTTGGTCTTTGGTGGAGGTTTGAAGACTTGATCACGATCACAAAGCTTGAACACGAACTTTGAAGATGATGATTTTCACCCTCTAGCGGTATCCACACTTCGAACGAATATCAAAGGAGCTTCTTTGATCTTGGTTGCTAGACCAAATTGTGAAACACTTTTCACAATCAAAAGAACTATATGGAATTTATTTTGTGTATTATTTTGTTCCTCAACCAAGAATGTCTTGGAACAAAATAAACCCTCTCTCAAACTCTTTGAGACTCACAAAATCATTAGCCTAGAGTGCTGGCCGAATTTGGTCTTTTATACACAAGTATGACCTATTCCAAATAGGAAACTTGTGTCAAAATCCTTCCAAAATTCGTTTCCAAATCAAATTAGGAATCTGCCACCCGACAGCACTGTGCGGCCGCCCAAAATCACCTGTGCGGTCGCACAACTATCTGAAGCAAAACTGGTACAAAACTGTCCTAGGTGTGCGGCCGCCCAGTCAATACTGTGCGGTCGCCCACTCTTCAGAATGTCCAGAATTTCCAAAATTCCAATATAGTCCCTTTTAAAGATTCGTTCTATTGTGTGTGACCCTCTAGGATTATACTAAGTTGGCAATGAGCTCAAACATGATCCCATAAGATATGATTAGGTTCTAGCAAACCGTCATACCTACCCAAATAGTATAACTAGATACAAGTTCGTATTCCTTTAGAACATGTCATAATCCCTTTGTCCACGATGTCATTGAACACAAGTCATGGTCAACAAGTCAACTTGTATTGTTCAATACTTTTCTCGATTCCGAATATGTTGATAATCCAAATGACATTGATCCAATCAATCCATTTGAGTTTGGCCAAACATTTCACCAACATCATTCCTTCGAGGGGCCCAAGCTTGACATCTCTCCGAAGAGGAACAAATCCATTTGGCTTATTATTCTTCCCTACGTGAATCTAATCATGCCAATCATACCCTTTATAACTACCGTGTTAAGGCAGCGTTTGAATATGTCAAACATAATGTTCATCAAGTGGAAGACTATAATAACTTCATGTCTAAGGATTCAAATGACATAACTAATATGAGATTTATATATGACATCGACCATGACATAAATCTCATACCGCGGGTCATGTCCAGTACCTTGTTCCAAACAAGTACCCATAAATCTAACATGATCATCCCATGATCATTTAGCCTTTATACTAGTGCTTAAGAAGCTCTAGGGACGGAGATTATTATAAGCAAACACGAGCCATAATAATAATCCTATTATCTCTTTATTATCATGATAACTTACAACGTTCAACAAACGTGCCTAGGGCACCAACACCAACAGGGGTGTGTGTGTAGATCAAGATTTTGCTCATTTATTTTGGATACTTTTTTTGCTTTGTTATTCTTGATTTTGGTATTGTTGTTTTTTGGTGACAGATTGGCAGTTGTAATGTGCTGATGATGGAGGAAATGGTGGTCTGTGGTGGCGGTCTGATTGTGGGCTTATAGCGATGGTGGTGGGCTTATGACGACGATGGCAGTGGTGGTCCGATGGCGGTGGCTGTCACGACCCGAAAACCCGCCTCTATTTTTGTAGTAATAAATAATAGACTATTTATTTACTGCCTATTTATTTATTTAAATTATTTATTTATTTAAATAATTATGTGTGCATTTTGTGTCTCATAATAATTTCGTGCCTAGCATTTAATCGGTTAATTGTGCTAGCGTAGAGTATTGGATCTTAGTTATTAGTGGGAAGTATAATTATTGTGTTAGTTGTGTAGGTAGTGGAAGAGGGGGTCTAAGTGTAACTTTTGAATTATTTCTTCAACTACTCCCTCACCTCCCTCTCCCTCCCTCATTTTTCCCCTCACCATTTTCCCTGTGTTCTCTCTCTCTCTCCTTGGTTATTGGGTAAGTTTTCTTCTCTCCCTTCTCTCTACATTCTAGCTATCTTCCTCTCATTGTTTCTCATTTCTCATAAAATGAAACATGTTTAGATCGTCGATAGGATCGTAGAGAGCTAAGAATATTCGAGTTCCGTCAACTTTGAGAAAATCCGGGTAAGTTACTTTCCCCCCATTCATGTTAAAAATGTTCATCTTTAACTCCCTTGGTGCTCTAGTTGATATATATATGTCCTCTTTGTTTGATTTGGAACTTATTTGCAAATTATCCATTTTTTTGTGTAATTTGGGTGTTTGAATCACCTCTTGGATTGGGTGTTCTAGATGTGGTTTTATGAGCCATTTTAGGTTTATAAGTTGCTAGGGTACCTTGGTATTGCTATCTAGAAGTGTTATTCTTGGGGCATTTGAGTTTGGGTATGAAAATGGTGTTTTTGTGTTAATTTCGGGTTGAAGAACCCAGGAAGAAGTTCTGGGTTTGCTGTTCTTCCTTGGAGGCGCGCGCATCCCCTGCGTATGAGGCGCGCGCACCCTCCTCTCCTCCAATCTTGAATTTCCCACTGTCGGATGGAGGCGCACGCATCATTTTCTTGGAGGCGCGCTGTGACGCCTCAAGTAATCGATCAATATTTGATGTATATACTTACAATTTTATATGTGTGCACTAGAGGATAATTTGGATTTGCATTTTATAAATTATATTATTATTTTAAATATAGTAATTTAATAATTAGTGTAACTTATTTTGAGACGTAATGAGTAACTTTTGAATATAACATAATATAATAATTTAATAATTAGTGCAACTTATTTTGAGACGGAGTATTATATATTTTCCATTTTTTTAAAAAAGGAGTGCTTTCTAATGGAACAACAAAAAAAATGGTAAATATGAGTACTTTGTTTTGAGACAGATTTGTTTTGAGACAGTGAAAGTGTAATAATAATCAAGTTAATTGAATAAAAAAAATAAAAATAACTCAGCTAGGTGGAGGTGGCCAGATTAGAACAAGGTTTTTTTGAAAATTAGTAGGTTGGTTTATGGGACCCACAAAGTTATATTACCTACTTAGAAATGTGACAGCAAATCAATTGTATCACATGGCCAAGGAGGACGTGGATATCAGTCTCTTTCTAATTGTGTGACACAACCATCCACCCTATTCATTTGATATACTCTAGCAAAAGCTATCATGCCTTCCCTCTTCTTCTCTGTATCTCGTTTTCTTAATATTAATAAGAGAAAGATGGTTGCGGATCGTGGTAAAGAAAGAAAGAAGGGAAGCATAATAAACAAAATAATTTGAAATTGTAAGTATGTTTATGCTGGGTGTTTTTTTGTATATGTGTGTGTGTTTTATATGTATGAATTTTGTGTTTATTTATATTAGGGTGTAAATGGCTTCCTATGTGTAGTACAAATTATTTAAAGAAATTAACCCATGCAACTAAGATGAAATCTGGTGGGTTATCCTTTTGAAATTACATAAGTTATGTAATGTTTGTAATATTTTATGGGTTATTCTGTTGTGTTTGTGTATAGTGTTGCATGTGTTTGTGCTACTATGTGTGTGTGTGTGTGTGTGTGTGTGTTAATTATTAATCAAAGAAGGTGTCTTGTGATTTAATGTTTGATTATTTGGTTTCAATATTGAGACTTTATAAATACTAGTAGTATGATTGTTATTCATGTCGTCATGTGCACAATTTGTTTAGTAAAGAAATAAATATATGAAATCAAGGTTGCTGGGTTTATGAAGATGAAGAAAGCTAATTTTAAAAATTGCAAATTAGTAACTGTGTTCATCCACTTAGGTCTCTAAAAAACTTAAAATTACAGTTTGGTCCCTAATTTTGGGACACATGTTCAGAGTGCTCCCTATGTTAACGAAATCAGTTAAACTCTATATCTCATAACTTCTTCGTTTTAGACCCGAATGGAATGATTTTCGGTTCTAAATTTTATAAATTTTCTTGAGCTTTCTAAATATCAAACTCTTATATCAAGAATTTAATTGGATTGTTCTCAGAAAATCGGTTTTGTTCCAATAGTGGCTTGTATATGAACTCAAAAGTTCGTTGCCTTAGGAAATTCATAACTAATTCACCTGGACTCGGAATCCAGTGATTCTTGAGCCTAAGTTCATTAATTTTTCATGATATTTTCATTTGAATGATTGTATTGTATAAAAAATTCACATAAATATCCCATATTTGTTAATTTTGGGGCTGCTGTAAGTTGAGTAATCTTATAATTGATCAAACATAGACATTTGATAATAAAAGCATATGTATTCAGAATTTGATGTTTTTATGGTCTAAAGTGAGAGAGTACTATCCAACTTTGATAGTTAAGCATGCATTTTTGTAGTCATTTTCACAATAATGGTATAGTTGTTATAATGTTCTTATGATTTGTTTTGAATTATTAATATTTGAATTTATTTTAATGGGTTCTAACTCTTGTACCATTTATGTCCTTATTATGTTAGATTGAGACGTTTAAGCTACGTTGAGTACTTGTTTTGGATTAGCTCGGATTCGAGGTAAGGGTCTTGTCAACTTAGTACCCTTTCATTCTTTGGCATCGGAAATATTTGATCGACTTTGCTTTGTTTTTCGTAATCGTTTATTGGATCAACTCATTTGGATTCGGTTATTCGTTTTTGCTACTCTGCCATTTATACTTTGAGTATTTGATATTTGATTCCTCAACAAGAGATGACTTTAACACCGGTTGTTATATTTGTGATTCCTAGTCATAGTGTCATTTGCGCAAGTGAAACTATGACGAAGAATAAACTTTGACTTTGGGCATTTGGCCAACTCAAGTGTTTAATGGAATTTGACTTCGAAACTTTGATTTGATGTTTGATTCGGTTTTACTCTTTCGGCTCCTCACTTATATACTGGGTGGCTGGGTTTGTTATTGTTATTCGTTCTTGGTTGGGTTTCTATACAGTGCCACACCTTTGTGTTGGCAAGTCTCTTACTGGGCAATTTGTGCTCACCCTTTCCGCTCCCCATTTCCCTTCCAGGTGGAGTATAGCTGAGATCGTGATACTTTCGCTGTAGAGTTGTGAAGCTAGAGTGAAATGCTTTGTCTTTTAGATATTTGTATTTTGCTATTGGTAGATAACCAATGTAAAGGAATTACAGTTTTAGAATTTGTAAATATTTGAGATTGTTCAAGGGTTGCGTTTTTGGTTAGAGGATAGTTGCTCTGATGTACTCGACTTGAGTTTTTGTATTTTAAAATTTTGGTTTGTCTATGAGATGAGGAAAAATTTAGTTCTCATTTTGGAGTTTCGAATGATATTCAGTTTTCGTTCATCACTTCTCGAGGTCCGTGCAATGTCGGATTTCGGGGCGTGATAGAGTGGTATCAGAGAATAGGTTATGATCCATCGGTCTAGAGCCTTAGGTTTAATTGTGAGAGTATATGTTTATGATCATCTGGTCGTCTAGAGCCATAGGGTGATTGTGAACTGGTATTGAATTTGCCTGGAAATCGGTATTGTTTGGAAAATTTCAAAGATTGAATTTGCAATGTATGATATATGTTTGTTATGCTTAAAACAAAAGAGAAACACTTAATAACTGGCTATGACTTTATATCGATAGCCATTGAAGTTAATTCAGAAGGGCCCCTGAATTGATTACCAATGGTGTTCGATAAGAACTAGGTTGGAATGAATGTAGTTTGACCTACCCACTTAACTAGGTTGGTTTGATTATAGTTGGACCACACATAATGATCGCATTTGGGAAAAAAGTTTTTATCCCATAATAATGTCTTAAAAAGCTAATGTGCATTATGTAGCATACAATTGTTTTGTTATGCTTAGTGTTATGAACTGTACTAATATTATAGTGTAGCGATTATGCTGTTGGTGTTGGTGCCCTAGGCACGTTCGTTGAACGTTGTAAGTTATCATGATAATAAAGAGATAATAGGATTATTATTATGGCTCGTGTTTGCTTATAATAATCTCCGTCCCTAGAGCTTCTTAAGCACTAGTATAAAGGCTAAATGATCATGGGATGATCATGTTAGATTTATGGGTACTTGTTTGGAACAAGGTACTGGACATGACCCGCGGTATGAGATTTATGTCATGGTCTATGTCGTACATATATCTCATATTAGTTATGTCATTTGAATCCTTAGACATGAAGTTATTATAGTCTTCCACTTGATGAACATTATGTTTGACATATTCAAACGCTGCCTTAACACGGTAGTTATAAAGGGTATGATTGGCATGATTGGATTCACTTAGGGAAGAATAATAAGCCAAATGGATTTGTCCCTCTTCGGAGAGATGTCAAGCTTGGGCCCCTCGCAGGAATGATGTTGGTGAAATGTTTGGCCAAACCCAAATGGATTGATTGGATCAATGTCATTTGGATTATCAAGATATTCGGAATCGAGAAAGTATTGAACAATACAAGTTGACTTGTTGACCATGACTTGTGTTCAATGACATCGGAGACAAAGGGATTATGACATGTTCTAAAAGGAATACGAACTTGTATCTAGTTACACTATTTGGGTAGGTATGACGGTTTGCTATAACCTAATCATATCTTATGGTTTCATGTTTGAACCCATTGCCAACTTAGTGTAATCCTAGAGGGTCACACACAAATAGAACGAATCGTAAAGGACTAAATGGGAATTATGGAAAATATCAGCTCTTTGGCTCTGGCACGGTCGTGCGCTTTAAGTGGCACGGTCGTGCCAAAAATTTCACCAAGGCAACCTCTCGGCACATTTGGCACGACCGTGCCAATTAACAAGCACGACCGTGCCAAGATGGGCGGCTGAAATTCACGCGGGCTAGATGGCACGGCCGTGCCAGATTGTGAGCACGACCGTGCCAGTCATGTCGGCCAGAATATTTTGTTGCCTAATTTGGTGACGGGATTTAGGTTTCCTAAGTCCTTAAGGGTTAAGGATTAGGACCTATTTAAGGATCCTTTTTACAGCCATTAGCAACATGATTATGAGGGCCTCCAAAGGGTTTTGGGAGGTTATTTTCTTGTTCTAAGATCCCAAAAGTGAAGAACAAGAATATTCATAATTCCATATAGTTCTTACAATTGTGAAAGCGTGTTTCATAATTTGGTCTAGCAACCAAGATCAAGTGTTCTTGATATTCGTTCGTGGTGTGGATACCGCTAGAGGGTGAAACTTATCATCTTCATAGTTCGTGATTCTTGCTTTGTTCGTGATCAAGATTTCAAGCCTCCACCGAATTCAAGGTTGCAAAATCAAAGGCATCAAGGGTTAGTATTCTAGTATTCATTATGTTGTATTTGACTTAATCATATGAATGGATCTATGGGCTTTGGGTTTCATAAATTTTAAATGCTTAATTCCGCTGCGCATGTTACTACGAAACCCAACAGTGGTGTCAGAGCCCCGTTCATGTTGATTATTTCAATACTAAGATCATGTTGTGTGTATATAAATTGTTTATGTGCCTAGCATGATTTGAATATTGGGATTATGATGTTTATGTGGTCTATGCGTTTTATGTGGTTTATTGTTTTATAAACTTTAATCGCACTGTTCAATCGCAATTAAAATTATGGTGGATTTAAAATTGTTTGGATTATCAATTTTTGATTGGATCAAAGTTTTGATATTCTAGGGATTCAAGAATAAATCGTTTATTCAAGGTTTTGATAATCATGGTGATTGGATCACCAAGAACACAAAATCCTAATTGAATCGGGAAAAACAATTTTGAGATAAATTTTGGAACTTTAAAAAATTTGGGTTTTTCGCAAGGGGTCCGACCGGACCCAAGCCTTGACCCGGCCGGACCTAGGGTTTGGCGCGGGGGTAGGGTTTGGGTTTTGGGTGTGGATCTTGGGTTTAAATCTCCTATTTGTTTTAGTCTTGTGATTCTAAGATCAGTTCAAGGTTTGGATGGCTAATCTACGTTCATCGAGATTGTGTTTCCCAAACTTGATCGCAATCAAGGTTTCAAAGATAAAACGAAATTAGAATTATGAAGAGTTCATAATTGCTAAAATTGATAAACAAAGTTCTTGATTCAATGATTGGAGATCCATGTGGAATTGTGAATGCAATTGGCCTACGTTCATCGAGACCATCTATTGCTTAGTTTCGGCCACATGGACTACTTTCTTGGTTTCTTGAATTAGTGCGGAATTGTGGTTGCCAATGGCTTAGTTCGGCCGCACTTCTTGTTGTCTTGATTTGGAGATGATGACCAAAGTTCAAATAATCTCATCCTCATAATTATAGAGAAACTAATGACACATAAATGTTGTGCTTAAATTAATGGAGATTAATTTAGTGGCTAAACTTGATGCGTAACATGTTTATCTTGTGTGCTCATAAATGTGTTGTATGCTAAATGTGATGAACCTTCAAGAAAGTTTTAAGTCCTTTTTGCCATGCCATGATTAAAACACTTGTAACTACACGGGTATTTTCATGTGGGCTCGCCAAAGCGAGGTGCATTGATTTTATCTTTGTATGAGCAAGATGAGTGAATAAGAGTTTCCTATGCGTTTAAAATGGTTGGACTTAATTAGGCGTCAAAACAGTTTTGGGCCTAAGGCAAAGATGAGATTAAACATGCTTTTGAAATTGGATCTCTAAGAGTCATATTGGATATGATTGACATGTTTGTCTACCTAATTAATTTGATTTTGAGCGGTGCGCCAAAGCGTACTCAAGATTAAATTAAAGTTGGATCTTAGCCCAAATTTAAAGGAATCTCATAAAAGAATCTAAGAGTCATATGAGATATGATTGACAGGGTTGTCTACCTAATTAATTTGGTTTTGAGCGGTGCGCCAAAGCGTACTCAAGATTAAATTAAAGTTGGATCTTAGCCCATTTAAATTATATTATACATTGGATGTATAAGAAGGTTATATAATTTAGTGGGAGTATTTTTGGAAAATACATTATTTATCTCTTTAATGAGATTGGTACTTGTAAAATTTTGGAAATTTTGCATTGGTTGTAGATGACAACTAAAATCGTTGCGATTAATCCTTGATAAGGATAATGCTTCAAGAGAATGGTACAAACTTCATGGATTGGATCCTGAGCCTAAGAATCGTTCTAAGGCAAGATGATGGGTTGTACATTCTTGATGGGCCTATTCCTAAAGAACCCAAAGCCGGAATAGACAATCACAAGAATCATGAGTATGATTCTAGGAATGTGAGTTGTCTTATGCTCACGATTATGTGCTTTTAAACTCCAACAAAGTTTAGAACTTGTAGAAGCCTATTAGATAGGTGTGGAGTTGAGTTACATGTATCAAAGAGCAATCTAAGCAAGAGAGGTATAAAACCATTGTTGCATTAACTCATTGCAAAATGAGTAAAGGGCAATAAATGAAACTTCACATGCTTAAGATAAAGGCTACGTAGAGCATCTTGAGAAACTTGGTTGTCCAATTGGATTGGAGCAAGCCATGGATCTCATTCTTGATTCATTGTTTAAATGTTATGATCACTTAGTGATGGAATATAACATGCTTAAAATGAATAAGAATTTCTTCGAATTGCATTAACATGCTGAAAAACTGCGAAGATGAAGATATTGGAGAATGGTTCTCCAATGCTCATAGTTCATGATGGAAAGAGGCCAAATGCCAAAAGAAAAGTAAGACAAGAGTTGTCAAACCTAAAGGAAATAATTTTGGTTATAATAGTAACTCTAATAGATGCAATTTGGTAAAATGGCAATTGGATTGACCATTTAGAACTGTAGTCAAAATTCTGGGTGATCAATAAAAGGAATGGTAGTGGGACTACCACTCGGAATATTTATGTTATAAATTATTCTTTCTAAATTTAATTATTGGGTATTGGATACCAAAATAATTAGTAAGATGAAAGACTACTTATAGTAATGTTTTATCTATAAACAGTAATGATGCAATGGTTGCAACATTGTTCGTAGAACACTTGTAAAGTGACTTTACTGATGAAGTAGAAAACATTATTTTGTTATAAGATAATGAAGGATATTAATTTCTTATTTGGAATAAGAAAAATGCTTTATTTATTATGATTTACTTCATTGTGTTATCATATAAATAAATCTTATATCCTAAATCTTGAAGAACAAAATAATAAAGACTATAACATAAATAATTAAAATTCTTTATGCATTATTGTTTTGATCAAATAAATGAGAAATGCATATCTAAAATTCTATTGGACGGAGTTTTAAGTCATATGATTTGGAATCACATGATTTATGCAAGTCTTATTTACTTGGATCAAGACATCTTTTACTATGATTGGTAAAAAGGATAATGTCTTAATTGACCTAATACATTTTGATGTGTATGGTGCATTAAGAAGAAATGCTAAAAGAGAATTTTGGTTATACTTGGTAAAACTATTCAAAAATTATGATTGGATCATGATGATGGATAATTAAACCGAAAATTTGACAGTCATCATTAAAGTTGTGAAATGGTTTCACAAATTAACTTCACTAAGAATATCATTCTAAATGATATGTCTGCGTGAAAGTATAAGAACCTTATTGGATATGGTTCATTAGATGATAAAGTCAAATTGATCTTCCATTATTAATTTTGGGGTTATGTATTTGAAACCACTATGATTATACTAATCTGAATTCCAGCTTGAGAGGTTAAAAGATGAAAGAAAACTCGGTTTGCCTTTCGCAAAGATTTAAGATGGTGAGACCTTTTGGAAAAGGAGTTGTCTGGGACACACTCACATTTAAATCTAATAAATATATTTTTATGGGATATCCTAAGAAAACTTGAGGATATAATTTTACTCATAAGAAACAAATGGTTTGTTGATTATGATGATACTTTTCTAGATAAATGGTTTATCTCTAAAAGAATCAATGGGAGTAAAATGTATCTCGAATGCTTCGAGACCTAGAAAATATATATTTTAACCTAAGATGGAAGTTCAACAAGTTTTCACAAGGAGTCGTGAAAAGTCCGTTCCAAAGATATACAAGAACTTGCGTATGTGATAGGACACAATCTATTGCAAGAAATATTGGATATTTCGAAATAGAAAGTGTTGAGGTAAAGTTCATTTGGAATGAAGTATTTACCATCTATCAAAGATGCAATGTCAACTCCACATATTTAGATTAATGACTTGGAGTCATGAAATCTAAAAGGCAATCCATGTGTAATAATCAAGTTTGGAACTTGATCATTCTAACCTAAGGTGTAAAAACCAAAGGAGAGGAATGAGTTTTCTTGGAGAAAATTTTACATGGATAGCAAAGAAATTTACTAGAATTCTCGTAGTCACATGTTCATATTTGGAATATGAAAATTGACAAAATGATGTCAAAACAAGTGTTTCTCAACGGGAACTCACTTAAGGATGTATTGGATACAACCTAAAGGTTTTGACAGTCAAAGAAAATTCTGATAAATTATGAAAGTTGCAGAAATCCATTGGATGGATTAAAGCAAGCTTTTGGGAGTTGGAATCTCCGTTTCGATAAGTCAAAAGTTTGATTTGATCAAGAACGAAGATGAACCTTGTATATACAAGAAGATTAGTGGGAGCATAGTGCTATTCCTTATTTAATATATGTGGATGACATATTGCTCATTGGAAACGACATTCCTACACGTTAATCTGTAAAGACTTTGTTAAGAAAGTGTTTCGCAATGAAGAATATGGATGAAGCTACATATGTTCTTGGCATTAAGATCTATAGAGATAGATCAAGGAGGCTAATTGGTTTAAGCTAAAGTACATACATTGACAAAGTCATTAGAAGATTCCGCATGAAAATTCTAAGAGAGGACCATTGCCAATGCTACATGGAGTTTTCTATGCAAAGACTCAAATGTCCTAAGACAAATGATGAGCATGAGAAGACTGAATGGGATGCCATTTGCTTCGGCAATTGGATCCATGATGCCATGATAAGTACTAAGCCGGATATATCTAAATGCTTGGAGCATGACGAGTAAATATCAATCCGACAACCGGTGAGAATCACTGGAAGGCTGTGAAACAATTCTTAAATGTACTTTAGAAGGATGGAAGATGATCTCGGTGTATATGGGTACACAGATGCACACTTCCAAACTGACAAAGATGATAAAAATCGCAATTGAGTTTTATTAACAATAGTGAAGCTGTAAGTTGGAATGGTTCCAAGCAGAGTACAGTCACTAATTCTACATATTAAAATCTAAGTATATTGCTGCATTGGATGCTGCAAAGGAAGTTGTTTGGATTAAGAAGTTCATGAGTAAACTTAAGATGGTTCCTAGCATTGCTAATCAAATAGACTTTGTTAGAAATAATAGTCGTGCTATTGATCAAGCAAAAGGAACCAAGGGCACATCCTAAATCCAAACACATACTTAGGCGTTCTCTTATCGTTCGAGAAATCGTTGATAAGGGAGACGTACATATATGCAAAGTACCTACTAATGATAACGTTACAGACACGCTAAACAATGGGACTTCCATAAAGCTAAACATGATGGTCATGTTAGGTCCATGGGTATTGGATACCTAGGGAATTGGGCCTAGGGCAAGTGGGAGATTGTTGGTGTTGGTGCCCTAGGCACATTCGTTGAACGTTGTAAGTTATCATGATAATAAAGAGATAATAGGATTATTATTATGGATCATGTTTGCTTATAATAATCTCCGTCCCTAGAGCTTCTTAAGCACTAGTATAAAGGCTAAATGATCATGGGATGATCATGTTAGATTTATGGGTACTTGTTTGGAACAAGGTACTGGACATGACCCGCGGTATGAGATTTATGTCATGGTCTATGTCGTACATATATCTCATATTAGTTATGTCATTTGAATCCTTAGACATGAAGTTATTATAGTCTTCCACTTGATGAACATTATGTTTGACATATTCAAACGCTGCCTTAACACGGTAGTTATAAAGGGTATGATTGGCATGATTGGATTCACGTAGGGAAGAATAATAAGCCAAATGGATTTGTCCCTCTTCGGAGAGATGTCAAGCTTGGGCCCCTCGAAGGAATGATGTTGGTGAAATGTTTGGCCAAACCCAAATGGATTGATTGGATCAATGTCATTTGGATTATCAAGATATTCGGAATCGAGAAAGTATTGAAAAATACAAGTTGACTTGTTGACCATGACTTGTGTTCAATGACATCGGAGACAAAGGGACTATGACATGTTCTAAAAGGAATACGAACTTGTATCTAGTTACACTATTTGGGTAGGTATGACGGTTTGCTATAACCTAATCGTATCTTATGGTTTCATGTTTGAACCCATTGCCAACTTAGTGTAATCCTAGAGGGTCACACACAAATAGAACGAATCGTAAAGGACTAAATGGGAATTATGGAAAATATCAGCTTTTTGGCTCTGGCACGGTCGTGCGCTTTAAGTGGCACGGTCGTGCCAAAAATTTCACCAAGGCAACCTCTCGGCACATTTGGCACGACCGTGCCAATTAACAAGCACGACCGTGCCAAGATGGGCGGCTGAAATTCACGCGGGCTAGATGGCACGGCCGTGCCAGATTGTGAGCACGACCGTGCCAGTCATGTCGGCCAGAATATTTTGTTGCCTAATTTGGTGACGGGATTTAGGTTTCCTAAGTCCTTAAGGGTTAAGGATTAGGACCTATTTAAGGATCCTTTTTACAGCCATTAGCAACATGATTATGAGGGCCTCCAAAGGGTTTTGGGAGGTTATTTTCTTGTTCTAAGATCCCAAAAGTGAAGAACAAGAATATTCATAATTCCATATAGTTCTTACAATTGTGAAAGCGTGTTTCATAATTTGGTCTAGCAACCAAGATCAAGTGTTCTTGATATTCGTTCGTGGTGTGGATACCGCTAGAGGGTGAAACTTATCATCTTCATAGTTCGTGATTCTTGCTTTGTTCGTGATCAAGATTTCAAGCCTCCATCGAATTCAAGGTTGCAAAATCAAAGGCATCAAGGGTTAGTATTCTAGTATTCATTATGTTGTATTTGACGTAATCATATGAATGGATCTATGGGCTTTGGGTTTCATAAATTTTAAATGCTTAATTCCGCTGCGCATGTTACTACGAAACCCAACAGTGGTATCAGAGCCCCGTTCATGTTGATTATTTCAATACTAAGATCATGTTGTGTGTATATAAATTGTTTATGTGCCTAGCATGATTTTAATATTGGGATTATGATGTTTATGTGGTCTATGCGTTTTATGTGGTTTATTGTTTTATAAACTTTAATCGCACTGTTCAATCGCAATTAAAATTATGGTGGATTTAAAATTGTTTGGATTATCAATTTTTGATTGGATCAAAGTTTTGATATTCTAGGGATTCAAGAATAAATCGTTTATTCAAGGTTTTGATAATCATGGTGATTGGATCACCAAGAACACAAAATCCTAATTGAATCGGGAAAAACAATTTTGAGATAAATTTTGGAACTTTAAAAAATTTGGGTTTTTCGCAAGGGGTCCGACCGGACCCAAGCCTTGACCCGGCCGGACCTAGGGTTTGGCGCGGGGGTAGGGTTTGGGTTTTGGGTGTGGATCTTGGGTTTAAATCTCCTATTTGTTTTAGTCTTGTGATTCTAAGATCAGTTCAAGGTTTGGATGGCTAATCTACGTTCATCGAGATTGTGTTTCCCAAACTTGATCGCAATCAAGGTTTCAAAGATAAAACGAAATTAGAATTATGAAGAGTTCATAATTGCTAAAATTGAGAAACAAAGTTCTTGATTCAATGATTGGAGATCCATGTGGAATTGTGAATGCAATTGGAGGAAGGATAGATGACTATGACTTAATATGCAACAAGGTTACTGAATTGCCCCATTATTTTCATGTACCGGTAGAAAACAAGTTCCAGAGAGTCAATAATTTGGAAGGATGATTGAAGGCACCTATCAGAGTTCAATTAATTGCCTCAATTTAAATCTATACGCTACAATTATGGGACGAGTAATGATAGTTGAACATGACGTGGATGACAGAAGGGATTATAAGTCCAATCGCGAGGATAAAGGAATGTATATGATCAGTAGTTAACAAATGAGGCATTAACTAATTCACCAAAGAGGATTATAGCGGTGGCATCTCAGATTACTGTGGTCTCTTGTTATTCTTGTGGGAAGAAGCATGGTGTTGACTCGTGTTACAAATGAATGGGAACATGCTATAACTCTTGTAAGAATGGTATTGTGTTGAAGGATTGTCAATTTCATAACAAGCACTCTTATCTACCACTAGGACGGGGTTGCTCAGGTGAAAATACAGTTTGCATTTAGAGAGAAGGTTTTAGCTATAACTTCCATAAAGCTAGAGGCTCCAACATTTTGTTCACAGGTACACTCTCTATTTTCTCTTGAGATATTTCATTACGATTTGGTTTTCTGTGCTATGCATTCATTCATCGTATGCATGGCCCATAAGTTGTGTGTTAGACCTCAAACTTTGAATTCGGAATTACCATTTGCTACCCTAGTGGTACTTTGTTACGTGCCTTTATGATCAATAAGTTTTGTTCGGTAAAACTATGTGATAGGAAATTTCTTGAAAACATGATTTCCTTGCATTAAGCGCATTTTCGATGTGGTATTTGAAATGCATTGGCTCATTGTGCATCATGCTAAATTGTTTGTCACTTGAATAAAGTTACTTTTGATTTGGCTAGTCGGTCTCGGTTCTCTTTTATGTGAGATAAATTAGTGGACGGTGATAATTTAATTTCACCCTTGAGAGGTTAAAGATTACTGAGAAAGGTTTGCTAGGGTTATCTCTCACATTTCATGGGTACTCAAGTGGATAAATCTAATTTGAATGAAATACCGATTATCTAAGGGTATGCCTATGTCTTTACAGAGGATTTTCCCGGGCCGCGCGAGGGAATTTTTTTTTTTTCCAGTTTTGTATTGAACTTATCTGAAAAGCGAACCTATACAGAATGGCATCAATGGAATTGAAGGACACTTAACGGTCAACAACAGGGCCTTCTAGATAAAAGTTTGACTGAACTGAGTGTGTCACTTTGGGGTGCTTCAGTTTTGTTTGTGAAGAAAACTTATGGATATTTAATACTTTGACTTGATTATCGAGAATTCAACAAGATAAACTTCTAATATATTTTGATGGTTTGGATGAACATGAAATACAATTGAGAATGATGTTACATGTGCTAAGAGACAAGAAATCATTTGCGAATTTGAAGAACTGTGATTTCTCCTTAATAATTGGTACGAAGGGATTGGTTTGAAATGATGACTCATTTTCTAGATCAATTCAGAAAAATATGAGTTTTGAAGGGTCAACTAAATGTAACGGCTTGTTGCCTTGATCGATTCAGAAACATATGAGTTTTGAATGGTCAATCGAATGTGAACAGTTTCTCAGACTTATAAGAACGATTAATCTCTGCACTTATACAAACAATATCTTTGGAAACGGGAGGATTCGCGATATACAGCGATACATCATATAAGGGTTGGATTGCGTTTTAATGCATCATTGGAATGAAATTGCGTGCACTTCATGACATCTTAAAAATCTTAAAAAGAATTCAATATGCGACATATGAGATTGTTGGAGCTGCTCAAATATTTAGTTGTACTATCTTCTATCACCCTGGGAAAGCAGCCATTTTAGAGGATGCACCAAGTCGAAAGGCTGGAGTTAGAAATCAGAATTCAACGTCCTCTAGATATTTTCATAAATGACAAAACAACCTTTATTATTAGATATGAGTAAGGCGACATGGATATAGATAGAGGATCTGAATTTGGCTACTTTCAAGAATAAACTTCAATATGATGAGATATCCGACTTTACCCTTGATTTTGATGGAGTGATAAAAATTCGTAATTGATGGTCCGTTCTAGCGGATATTGATTTGAAACAGGAAGGAATGAATGAAGGTCACAAATTTACCTAAACGGTAAACTTTGATGAGACCAGAATGTGCATGGATCTCCCCGATCGCTACTAACTATGAAGAGCGAGATTGCTGAGTTTGAGATTGAGTTTGTCCGAAAGAATTTAGTAATAAGTTAAAACTAAAGGAAAGAGGCCTCGAGGGGTTCTTGCAACCACTACATATTCTTGGGAGAAAGTGAGAAACACATTGCGGTGGATTTTATTTTGGGATTTTCTATACCCTCGGATAGATATGGTTTCATATGAATTATCGTGGATTATTGACGAAATCTGCTCATTTCTTAGTGGTTCGAACTATATATGCGTTCACCATACTTGTGAGATTATTCATACGAGAGATTGTTAGATTGAAAACTATTCACCATATAACTTTTGAGAAGATGTTTAGTGGATCCATCTCTTCTTTGATCTGAACCAATGAAAGTTAGTTTAAATTTGTTATACGAGAAGTTACTTGTTCGAGTTTTGAATTAAAATGAATAAAGTTTGAGAAGGAAGCTAGTTGGAAATCCGAAGAAATAAAGAAATAATGAAAAGAATTATCATCGGTTATTGAAGTGTTGGGTATTTGAATTCAGGGACTGAATTCTTTTAAGGTGTGGAGGATGTGACGCCTCAAGTAATCGATCAATATTTGATGTATATACTTACAATTTTATATGTGTGCACTAGAGGATAATTTAGATTTGCATTTTATAAATTATATTATTATTTTAAATATAGTAATTTAATAATTAGTGTAACTTATTTTGAGACGTAATGAGTAACTTTTGAATATAACATAATATAATAATTTAATAATTAGTGCAACTTATTTTGAGACGGAGTATTATATATTTTTCATTTTTTAAAAAAAAGGAGTGCTTTCTAATGGAACAACAAAAAAAATGGTAAAAATGAGTACTTTGTTTTGAGACAGTGAAAGTGTAATAATAATCAAGTTAATTGAATAAAAAAATAAAAATAACTCAGCTAGGTGGAGGTGGCCAGATTAGAACAAGGTTTTTTTGAAAATTAGTAGGTTGGTTTATGGGACCCACAAAGTTATATTACCTACTTAGAAATGTGACAGCAAATCAATTGTATCACATGGCCAAGGAGGACGTGGATATCAGTCTCTTTCTAATTGTGTGACACAACCATCCACCCTATTCATTTGATATACTCTAGCAAAAGCTATCATGCCTTCCCTCTTCTTCTCTGTATCTCGTTTTCTTAATATTAATAAGAGAAAGATGGTTGCGGATCGTGGTAAAGAAAGAAAGAAGGGAAGCATAATAAACAAAATAATTTGAAATTGTAAGTGTTAGAGCATAATAAACATAAAGAACGATGTCAAGCGAAATAATCAAACACGAACACAAGAATTTACGTGGTTCACCAACTTGGCTACATCCACGGGCGGAGGGAGAATATATTATTATCCAATGACCAATTACAAAAGACGATCTTCACTATTCTAGTTGCACGAATTATTTAGGCAAATAATTCCGTCAACCTAAATCTAGATCTTAGATCTCTACTTGTATCTCTCAAAGATGACCGGCAAAAATAATGCTAGGGGAGGGGTTAGTATTTATAGGCATAAATACTAGAAACCCAAAAGGAGAAGGAATCACATTCCTTGTGTACAATGCAATTGGAATCCTATTTCTTATGTACAAAGTAATTCTATTCTCATTAGGAAACGGTTTTCCTAATTCTTGAACAATTCCTTGTACCAATAAGAAACCTAATTAAACCAATAAACCTTAATCCTTGTAACAAAACGATTTCCTTTTTCTAATTCAAGTCCCAAGAATTACTCCACTTGTCACGGACATATCCTTAACCAATAGTCATTGATTCAAAGGCATATTCCCAACAATCTCCACCTTGACTTTGAATCTCCCCGAACCATAATTCATATCCACGAACTGACCCCAACTCCACCTTGAGTTGAATCCTCCGCTTCCAAACATATCTCTCCACCTCCGCCACCGCCTTCTGTCTTTGTCAAGACAGTACCATCTTTGTTCACTCAAGAACAATCACGTTTACTTAGTCAAGCAAATGATTTTTTCGGCTCAACTTGTGCAATGAACTTCTAAAACAACTAGAACCTCCACCACAACGTTGACCACCATATCCGAAATACCAAATCCACGATCACCAAATTCGAATACCATATTACCCAGAAGAAGACAGTTGATCTTGTCTCAAACTTCAACGTGCTTCGAACTATTCTTGGATCACCAACGAACACGGACAAACACCCTTGAATGACTTGAACAAATCACTTCTCATTCTGGAAATGTATCTTGAACCCGTGACTACTTATTTGGATTTCTTCCCCATAAGCATCTGCACAAACGGAAATTGTACATGAACTGCACGACTGCGCGATGTCTGCACGAACTGCTACAATACTCCACTAACATGTGCTCTTACTTATCTTGTTTCTTCGACCTCTCCATAACGCCCATGAGAGCCAAGAAACTAGCATTGATGCCTCAGAAAGCCTTCTAGACCATCAACATAGTGTTTCGCCGAACACTTGAGACTGTACACCTCTAGAATTTAAGTACCTCCTTTGCCGACTGAACTTTGTGTATCTACTTCTAGCGCTTCGAATAGACTACACCTTAAATCCCCAGATTGTACCTTGTCTCGATTACTTTCTCAATCCCAATCCAATGATGGCTTCGAACTAGTTCAGAGAGCTTCGAACCCACTCATTTAAAGGCGAATAGAATGCAATCTTGTGCTTTACCTCAAGCACCCTTTGTCACGCCGTACAACCTTGCTCCTCCCAAGGAACCAGACGATATGCTAAGCCTAGCATTCCTTAGTTCCTCTAGACCGCCTATCTAGAGCACCGCCCCTTTCGGACGACTAACAGTTTTTTTCGTGCTTGATGAGTTCATTCGGCCTTGAACCTCGCCCACCGAGATAAACTGTCCCAACTCAAACTGCGGATAGTCATCTTGTACCTCAGGATTGTCTGCCCATCTACTCCTTCTTGTAGAAATCGGCTCCACCTTTTCCTCAACTATCTCGTTTTGCTCTACCCTTAGAAGCCACTCTTCCACGCGCCGTGAGTCTTCTTCCACTATTAGAGCAAAATCACCATTATCACTATTTTTCATAGCAACCTCCACGAGAACATCACCACCAAGACCTATGATGATTTGTGAATGCGCCTTCTCCTCCAGAGAATCCATCACTCCCTCGCTTCCCTTCCCCTCCTTGTAGAAATTACAAAGTTCATCAGGTCTCGGGCTTCTCTTGCTAGAAGATTTTTGAGAATTCTTCTTCTTACTAGAACCCTTGCCGCCTTCCGCAACAATCCCTGTTGAATCTCTGTCTGTACTAGATCTACTCGCCACGAGGGTGCCAATTAGCCTTGTTTCTTCAACACGACTTCTGTCTTGATGTGTCCAACCTAGACACCCAGATTTCTGCACGGACGCTGCACGTGGACTGTACGATCGCTGCACGCGAACTACACGTACACTGCACACGAACTGCAGGGCCTTCATCTTGATCTACCAAGGAATATAATACTATTCCTCCCATTAATCTTGTCGATCGATGATTCAATTCCTTGACCCATCTTATTCTTTGTAGCGGAATCCCTAGATCTCTAACCAACCAACACCAACAAAAGAAATCGCAACAAGAACGCTTACAATCGAAGACAAAACCCACTACAGCTTCTATCCGGATTAATTTCCCAACTCTACAGGCCTCTAAATACGATCTCCACCGTTCAGATTTAAGACCTATGAGTCCCGAAGCTACCCGCCAAAAATCAACCCGATCCAACGGTGAACGAATGCGCTACGCCTTTTTCTTCACAGCTGCGCTGAATAAAAACGGACCAAAAACTGCTAACTTGTTTTTCTTCGATCTTGGACCTCTTCCGTCGATGCTAATTCTCCTTTTCAACCAAGCTCTGGTGCCACTTGTTAGAGCATAATAAACATAAAGAACGATGTCAAGCGAAATAATCAAACACGAACACAAGAATTTACGTGGTTCACCAACTTGGCTACATCCACGGGCGGAGGGAGAATATATTATTATCCAATGACCAATTACAAAAGACGATCTTCACTAATCTAGTTGCACGAATTATTTAGGAAAATAATTCCGTCAACCTAAATCTAGATCTTAGATCTCTACTTGTATCTCTCAAAGATGACCGGCAAAAATAATGCTAGGGGAGGGGTTAGTATTTATAAGCATAAATACTAGAAACCCAAAAGGAGAAGGAATCACATTCCTTGTGTACAATGTAATTGGAATCATATTTTTTATGTACAAAGTAATTCTATTCTCATTAGGAAACGGTTTTCCTAATTCTTGAACAATTCCTTGTACCAATAAGAAACCTAATTAAACCAATAAACCTTAATCCTTGTAACAAAACGATTTCCTTTTTCTAATTCAAGTCCCAAGAATTACTCCACTTGTCACGGACATATCCTTAACCAATAGTTATTGATTCAAAGGCATATTCCCAACAGTAAGTATGTTTATGCTGGGTTTTTTTTGTATATGTGTGTGTGTTTTATATGTATGAATTTTGTGTTTATTTATATTAGGGTGTAAATGGCTTCCTTTGTGTAGTACAAATTATTTAAAGAAATTAACCCATGCAACTAAGATGAAATCTGGTGGGTTATCCTTTTGAAATTACATAAGTTATGTAATGTTTGTAATATTTTATGGGTTATTCTGTTGTGTTTGTGTATAGTGTTGCATGTGTTTGTGCTACTATGTGAGTGTGTGTGTGTGTGTGTGTTAATTATTAATCAAAGAAGGTGTCTTGTGATTTAATGTTTGATTATTTGGTTTCAATATTGAGACTTTATAAATACTAGTAGTATGATTGTTATTCATGTCGTCATGTGCACAGTTTGTTTAGTAAAGAAATAAATATATGAAATCAAGGTTGCTGGGTTTATGAAGATGAAGAAAGCTAATTTTAAAAATTGCAAATTAGTAACTGTGTTCATCCACTTAGGTCTCTAAAAATCTTAAAATTACAGTTTGGTCCCTAATTTTGGGACACATGTTCAGATTGCTCCCTATGTTAACGAAATCAGTTAAACTCTATATCTCATAACTTCTTCGTTTTAGACCCGAATGGAATGATTTTCGGTTCTAAATTTTATAAATTTTCTTGAGCTTTCTAAATATCAAACTCTTATATCAAGAATTTAATTGGATTGTTCTCAGAAAATCGGTTTTGTTCCAATAGTGGCTTGTATATGAACTCAAAAGTTCGTTGCCTTAGGAAATTCATAACTAATTCACCTGGACTCGGAATCCAGTGATTCTTGAGCCTAAGTTCATTAATTTTTCATGATATTTTCATTTGAATGATTGTATTGTATAAAAAATTCACATAAATATCCCAGATTTGTTAATTTTGGGGCTGTTGTAAGTTGAGTAATCTTATAATTGATCAAACATAGACATTTGATAATAAAAGCATATGTATTCAGAATTTGATGTTTTTATGGTCTAAAGTGAGAGAGTACTATCCAACTTTGATAGTTAAGCATGCATTTTTGTAGTCATTTTCACAATAATGGTATAGTTGTTATAATGTTCTTATGATTTGTTTTGAATTATTAATATTTGAATGTATTTTAATGGGTTCTAACTCTTGTACCATTTATGTCCTTATTATGTTAGATTGAGACGTTTAAGCTACGTTGAGTACTTGTTTTGGATTAGCTCGGATTCGAGGTAAGGGTCTTGTCAACTTAGTACCCTTTCATTCTTTGGCATCGGAAATATTTGATCGACTTTGCCTTGTTTTTCGTGATCGTTTATTGGATCAACTCATTTGGATTCGGTTATTCGTTTTTGCTACTCTGACATTTACACTTTGAGTATTTGATATTTGATTCCTCAACAAGAGATGACTTTAACACCGGTTGTTATATTTGTGATTCCTAGTCATAGTGTCATTTGCGCAAATGAAACTATGACGAAGAATAAACTTTGACTTTGGGCATTTGGCCAACTCAAGTGTTTAATGGAATTTGACTTCGAAACTTTGATTTGATGTTTGATTCGGTTTTACTCTTTCGGCTCCTCACTTATATACTGGGTGGCTGGGTTTGTTATTGCTATTCGTTCTTGGTTGGGTTTCTATACAGTGCCACACCTTTGTGTTGGCAAGTCTCTTACTGGGCAATTTGTGCTCAGTGTAACGCCCATCCTTAATCTCGTTAAATATTTGACTTATTTGTTAAATTCTTGACGTGCTTTCTTAAATTCTTGAACTTGCATATTATGTGCTAGTTTTACTTGAATTAAAATCTTAACTGCTTTAGAATATTAAGGTGGTTAAATGTCTAGTTTTGACTTTTGGGTGATTTGTGAAAATATGACTTGATGGGCCTTTTTGTCAAAGTAGAAACTTGAGGGGCCTAATTGCAATTTCTCGAAAGTTATAAGTATAAAGGCTGGGTTGCCTTCTCTGATTTTCATTTTCTCAATTCTTCTCGTACGTTCTTTCCTCTGTTCCATAGAAGGGAGTTCAATTTTACCCTATTCTCGACTCCTCGCGATTTATTATCCCTCTGTTCGTGATTCCAGTCCCGGATAAATATTCGTGGCGTTGAATAGAGCGTTCCAGACCGATCAGAAATTAATTTGGGTCAACTTGATTTTTGACTAGGTAAGTTATTAGCTCCCCCTTACTTGTAATAACATGCATATATGTTATTCCCAATACTTGTTCTTGTTAAAATTGTGTTTTGAGCAATTTTTGTGCTACTTGTAAATTTGGGACGAAGGGAGTACTAAAAGACTCTGTAGAAAGATGAGGATACATGAACTTGAATTTGAGCATACTTCTATATGCTCTGAGTAATATTTGTGTGTAGAAAAATTACTCCTATTCGTGAGACGGTAAAATAGTAACTCGATTTAAATATTATTAGAAAAATCGTACCATTATTTGTGGTACGGGGAAATGAATGGAAGTATCCCTAGATGGGTATATTAGTATAAAATAAAATTGTACTTATACTTTTGGGGACGGTGAAATATTGAAATGGAATAAAAGGAAATTATCCTATTATTTATGAGACGGTAAAAGAAATGAATTGAGCTTGAAATAGTGTCTTGGGTATTGCGTAGGGGTTAGTAAAAGTATACTCCTACATTTGGGACGGAGAATTTATAAGTATAAAAGTCTCTGTTAAAATAAGAAAGTATCATTGAAATGAGTGATTTAAGCTTGTTATTATACTCCTGGGTTTGATAATATATTGATAAAAATTATACTCCTACGCTTGGGACGGAAAATTATTTAACCTGAGAAAGAATTCGGATTTTGGCATTTTTGGGCCTTGGGCGACCGCCCATTTTGGGCTGGGCGACCGCCCATCTATCTGAAGTATTTTGTTCTTGGAAAGCCTGATTTTAGGCGACCGCCCACACCATTTTGTGCGGCCGCCCATATGTCCTGAAAAATTGTAAAACTTGTTTAATGATTATATAAGTTGGAAATAACCCTTGTTAAGGCATATAGCCTTAGGATAAGATGTCCTAGTAAGTATTGTGATACCTTAGGGGTATCAGAAGTGAGTCTTGAACATGATTACTCATTAAATTAAAATGAGAACTTGAGTATAAAAGGAAGAACTCTTTTATATGTCTTGAAAGTGCTATGAACAAGCACTTATGTGTTATACTTGTCTTGAAGCCAATGACTGTGCACCTTAGGGGCATTAAAACAATGACTTGAGATTGAATATCCTATGTATGGGATTAAGAACTCGTAAGTATGAGTTGTCTAGCTCATTTACTTAATTTGAACTCGAAGTATTCTTGGTCTAGGTTTAGGGTACTACCCTAGATGGCCTAGATAAGTGTTGTAGAACACTCTAGTACTGAAAATAGTCCCTTTGTGAACAAATGAAATGTGGACTTGAATCATAATTAAATGATAACTTGGATATAAGAGTAGTAACTCTTTTATGTTTCTTGAAGTTAATGTTTGTGTACCTTATGGGCATCAACTAATGTCTTGAGCTTGAATGTCCTAAGAAAAGGATTTGAAAACTTGTACGAGTAAGATGTATAATTCATCTTCTGAACTTGAACTTGAGTGTAAGAGTAAGGACTCTTCTACGTGTCTTGAATATAAAGATTGTACAACTTAAGGGCATTAAAGCTATGCCTTGAACTTGAATATCTGAGGAATAGGATCGTGAACTTGATTGGGAGATGTATAGCTCATCTTCTTAATTAAAACGTGAATATAAGATGAGTAAATTTTGTACTTGTCTTTAACAACCAAAGAGTTGGATTGATAACTTAAGTATAAGTTAATTAACTCTTGTACATGTTTAACCATCCAAGAAAATGGATTGAGAACTTGGATACAAGATAATAAAATCTTGTAAAAGTCTTGACTGTCTTGATTGTCTTGAAAGTCTTGAATGTCTTGAAACCATTACATGAATATGGTAATAAACTTGAAAGAGTCTTGATGTGTATATGCGAATCTTGCATATATTTACTTGATAGAATGTGGCTTCTTGATTGATTGGTACATGGTATGAATAACCAAAGAATTGGGTTATGGAACTAGATAGAGAATGATTAACTCTACTACATACTTGAACTTGATACGTGTATATTGGAAGTGCTATAAATAAGCACTAAAGTGTAAATGATTTAGTTTTTAATCGTGTATATACTCAATGAAGTATATAAAATATAAAGAAGATATCTTGTCTTGAAATGAGTTCCTAAAGAAAATAAGGAGTAGTGTAATATGAAGATCATTCATATAATCGTGAATACTACGATTTAAATTAATAAGAATGATTATAGAACACAATATGTGTTAGGAAATGTATTCGATTATTAACGATACATATACGTGAAGTATGACTGTGTCTAGGTACAATGTGACATATTCTACTACGTGTTTAGAGTCTAAGGTATTGGGCTCTACTTGATAGTAAGGGTATCGGGATAGACACCTTAATGTGTTAAACGTGACATAAATATGTACGTCCAAACTGGGCATGTGGCTGCGACACATATCGCAGGTGGGTGCGACACATATTCGCATGTGGGTGCCACACATATTCGCATGTGGCTGCGACACATATCGCAGGTGGGTGCGACACATATTCGCATGTGGGTGCGACACATATCGCATGTGAGTGTTGCACATACAACACATTTTAAAGAAAGAAAGATAATGAAAGGAATAGGTTCACGCTTATCGCGAGAGCTGGGGTTTAAGTGAATCCTAAACTCTTGTCTTGAACACCTCGTGGATCTTGTTCTTGTGGATGACACTGGTTACCAGGTCTTCTTATATACTGCACAGCAGTTTCTTGTTCTTTTTTTTGGTTGTCCTCAGCTAGAAAAGCATCGACAACAAATGGTATTCTTGGGAGGAATAAGGAAGGATTCAGGTAAAAATGCGTGATAGGCCTATGTGCATCTTGGTGAGTTGGTCTAGCCTCTCACACTACTTGACTACTTGTTACCTGAACCTTTCTTGAGCTTGATTACTTGTTGGGTTGGCTTAGCCTCTCCTATACTTGTTACTTGATGATACTTGATATATGTTTAGTTGAGTATCTACTTGTATTGCATGATAACATGACATATAGTTGCATGTTAATAGCTTACTGAGATTTATCTCACCCTTTATTTGTTTAATTGTTCCCCCCCCCCTAGGAAAGCAGGGGATAGTACGCAGTGAGGCTCGACTTGGCTGGGAATTTACTCAGCAGGATATTCTTGTTCGAAGTTAGTGTCCTTTTATATTTTGGTAAGGACGATGTTGTTTGAGTAATTAAACTCTGGGCTTGTTTTGGGGTAGACTCGTGTAGTACTTGTTGTCTCTAGTCAGTTCTTGATGCCAGCTTATTTGCTAGGCATGTCTTCCGCTGTATGTAACCATTTTGGTTTAAATTTTCTTGGTCTAGAACTAGTGTGAGCTATCTTAGCTCCCTACTCTTGAGTATATATACCATGTCAGTTTTGTTTTTAACATGTATTGTTCATGTTTCCCGTTAGTTTCTTGTTTCTTGTTAGTTACGCGCACCAGGTTCGAGGTTCTATTAGGGAATCCCGGGACTTGGGGCGTGTCACTCACCCTTTCCGCTCCCCATTTCCCTTCCAGGTGGAGTATAGCTGAGATCGTGATACTTTCGCTGTAGAGTTGTGAAGCTAGAGTGAAATGCTTTGTCTTTTAGATATTTGTATTTTGCTATTGGTAGATAACCAATGTAAAGGAATTACAGTTTTAGAATTTGTAAATATTTGAGATTGTTCAAGGGTTGCGTTTTTGGTTAGAGGATAGTTGCTCTGATGTACTCGACTTGAGTTTTTGTATTTTAAAATTTTGGTTTGTCTATGAGATGAGGAAAAATTTAGTTCTCATTTTGGAGTTTCGAATGATATTCAGTTTTCGTTCATCACTTCTCGAGGTCCGTGCAATGTCGGATTTCGGGGAGTGACACGCGCGCACCCTTTCCATTTTAAATCTTCTATTTGTGACTGATTTCAGGAGGCGCGCGCATCCCCTTGTTTGAGGCGCGTGCACCCCCTCACCTGTTGTGAAATTTATTTCTTCCTTGTCCAATCTTTCGAGGGCCATAACTTTCTCATCCGAACTCCGTTTTGGAAGAGTAAACTATCATTTTAAAGACCTTCTAGAGTACTACGAGATGAGTGGGTTTATTTAGTGGGTTTTCTGGTTTAGATTGTGTTGAGTTTTCAGAAGTGTTCTATAACACAAAATGTTATGACCGGTCCGTTGTGATCAAGTTTGGGGTATCTATTTGTGTGGGTCAAGGACCACTCTAGTGTGTGAAAATGGTTCCTTTGTGAACAAATGTGTGGTGGAACGTAACTAGGTATTATTAGTGAATGTTTGGTAATCTTATGATGTGTTCATGTTGGTCCAATCGAATTGATTTTAGGATAAGACTTGGTCTAGGTTTTAAGTGATATCCTATAGTACCTAGAGGGTTGTTATGGGACACCAAAGTGTTGAATTGGTACATTTGGGATCATGTATGGAAATGTGTTACCTTTTTAGTTCGGTTGAGTGTTAAGAATTGGTCCGTCTATGAACGGATGTAAGATGTGAAATAGTGATTGGGTACCTACGGTGTGATTAGCCTTATGGAGTAATTATTCGGAGTTCCTATTGGGAATTCCAGGTATAAGGAGATGGTTGAGTACTTGACCATAATCACCCTCTATGAGTAGGCTTTTAGGGTCATCTTGGTAATGGTCGTGGTACTATTTGTGAGTGACCGTTTGGGTTGTTCTCTTAATGAGTAACTTATGGGTATCATCTTTAGGATGTGTTTGGTATGGAACCTTGTCTTGGAATCATTTGTTTTAATGATCAATGTTGTTGGGCTCCTTATGAGCAATTCTGTTTATCGTGGTTGAACTCTTTTATGAAAGACTTCCCGTTGTCATTGTTGTTGACTCTTCTTGAGTAATAGTTGCATCCTTATGGTAATTATTGGGTATGGTTCCTTTGTGAGCAAACGTGTTATGGTATTTGACTAAGTATTGTTTGAGAGTGTTGGGCTTGGTCCGTTTGTGACCATGTTTGCAATGTATGAACGTGGATAACCGTTTGACTCTTTTTGAGTAGCTTCATGTGTTGATGTTGTTGTTGATCTCTTCATGAGAAATGGTTGGCATCCTTTGTGATGATTTTGGCTTGGTTCCCTACTTTGGAATCATTGCCCCGTTGTTGTTTCAAGCGAGTATTTATTACTGTGTGCTTTTATAGAGTCCAGCTGGCATTGTTGTGTTTGTTTTGGGCAGTGATGTATATTATAATGGCACGGGCCAAGTCCAGTATAATGTACTTCACTGGTAACCCAGTTTCCCCATGTTCAGTGGCCTTGAGTGGGATGCCCCTTCCCGTGATCGTGGTTGGGATGAGCTAGCTCCTATGGTGAGTATTCTAGCTACACGCTTGGGGGTATGACTATGTGTTATTTCCCCCACTTCTGGTTGTTGTTGTTACTTGGTTCCGGAACCGGCTTCAGCACTTTCATGCTGCTCAACGGACTCTTCTCGAGGGATTGTGTTCCGTCTCTAGAACCTTGGCTCAGTATCCACTTATGAGTGTTTATTTCCGCATTATGTGTTATATGATGAGTGGACCATATCTTTCTTGTTATATGAAATTGTGAATGCTTATTGATATTGTTCTTTTGTGATTATCATGTTGGCATGAAATATAGTTGCATTAGTAGCTTACTGAGATTTTTCTCACCCCGTTTATTTGTTTCTAATTGTGTTTCCTTAACCCCCCCCCCCTAGGAAAGCAAGTGGTAGCGTTTTGAGGTTTGTTGTAGCAGGAATCTTCTGTGCAGATTGATCGCCTTTGGGGTAGTTCCTCTTCGGAGCCTTTGTGTATTCTGATCGTGGGCTAGTGTGTGTTCAGTGTACGTAAGCTGTAGTCTTTTGAGCATATTGCTTTTAGTTGTTCTTTCTTCCGCAATTGTAAGATTGTCTCCGAGTTATAACTCTCGTTGAGGTATTGTTTGTTGGTATTGGTTTTATAGTTGAATTCACGCGTCCGGTTTGGTATTTGTCATTTTGGAGATGTATATTATGTGAATTTTATATTTATGGATTAATGGAATTTTCGGGGCGTAACAGCGGCAGTGGGCCGATGGTGGTGGGAAGGAGAATAGTAAACTTTGAATGAACTGTAAAACTGAGTTTGATTTTCATTGTAATAAAATTTACTTTATGGCTGCTTTTTTGAAAATGATTAGTGATTAATCAAAAAGGTTAAATCTTTTAATTCAAAGACATTATCCCTTTTTGTAATAGAATACTATTACTCCTCAATCCCCGACTATTCCTTAATCCTCGGGTCGGAGGAGAAAATCCAAATTCGTATGAGACGGAGGGAGTATATATTTTTATAATTTTAATTATATTTGAATGTGTCTTAAAAAAAATTAATTGGATTAAAAATATTTAATAAATGACCAACGTATCTAAAATAATCAAAACTGTTAATAAATGAACAATTTAACCTTATATATCATTTATTTTTTCAAAAAATCAAAACTATGTTTCAAAAAAAATGAATTAGGCAAGCTATGGCGGCAACAGTAGCACCCATAACATACCAAGCCAAGACGTCCGAGTTTTTGAATTTTTCGAAAAATAAATGATATACAAAGTTAAATTGTTCATTTATTAACAATTTTGATTATTTTAGATATAATGGTCATTTATTAAATATTTTTTAATCCAAATATTTGTTTTTTAAGACACGTTTAAAAATAATTTAAATTATAAAAATATTTATTTATTTTAAGCTTTAAATATTAATGTTTCAAATTTTTTGTTCACAACCCTTTTACTTACAGAATTATCAATGAAGCCCTTAAAAGGAAAATCAACTTCAAACTAACTAATATGTTAATTTTCATTGACTGTTTCGTTAAATTTTAACTGGCGTTAGAAAAATAGGTCATATTGAAAACGAAACTAAAGTACGCATGTCACATTGACTACGCCCAAATAGTACGCAGGTCAAAATGGCTAAAAACTCGTATAATCACTATAGTATTAAATATTACGACTATTGATTAACAAACAAAAAAAAAACATATATCGATCATCTTACAAATAGCTACATGGTCTTTTTTTTAAAAATAAAATAAATGGGTCATTAAAAATTATAATACAAAAGTAAGTATGTAATTTTATTTACTATAAGATACTATATAATTTTATTTACTATAAGATAATACATAATAAAATAAATATGTAATGGTGAGGTCCGGTTCTAATTAAAATTAATTTTACCAGAACCAGGACCGAACCAGTGTATTGGTTCTATAATATTTTGAAACCGGAATCATGTCCGATTTTTACTGATCTGGTCCGGTTCCAAAAAAACAAAAAAAAAAACACTCACCCCTAGAAGCTGCCATCTAAGCACCACGTGCTTGGAAACAAATGTTTTTCATATGATTGACTAAAATATAACCAACATACAATGGAAAGTCTCTGTTGAGACCATTCTCTTTTCGGGCTCTCAAATTTCACACACCACCGTCCATTTTTCTCCCATCAAATTCATAACAAAGCACTCATTCCACCAACAATTTTCATCTTCCCAGACTTCTATTTATAGTTCTCAATTTCTGCATATTTTTTCATCATCAAACTTTACTTTGACATTTCTCTCTCCTCTCCTAAGCTAGTACGAGTATTATCTTTCTCACTCAACAATGGCTACTCTGTCTTCGTCATCATCAGTTGTTCTTAAATCATTCACTTCCTCCTCCTCAAAGCTATTTTCCTCCACCGCCGCCGCCGCCGCCGCGGCCACTCCAACTAGCCTAGCCTTCAAGCTCCCCAGCCAGTGTTCTTCCCACACCCTCACCGTCTCAAAGCCCACCACCACCGGATTAAGAAAATCCTTCTCTTGCAAAGCACAGTGTGATGATTCCGTTGATTCTCGAAGACCCAGTAAGTAATTTAAAATCTTTTGAAAAAAAAAACCCATTATTTAATTTTACCATTAATTGATATGATTGCATGGTTTTCAAACTTTTTCTCTCCCTCTGTTCTTGGTCGACTTTCAGCCAAGGTTCAAGAACTGAACATTTATGAGATCAATGAACGTGATCGTGGTAGCCCTGCTTATCTTCGATTAAGCCAGAAAACAGTCAATTCTCTTGGCGACATAGTTCCTTTCACCAACAAGGTAATTCTCCCCCTCTGATTGACTTGATAGATCACAGAATTCTCAATTTGACTTTTCCTTTAATTGAATTTGCAAAATGAATGGGTGAATTACTAATTTTGAAAGGAAAAAAAAATGGTGATTAATTTGATGCTAATAATACTTCAGGTCTATTCTGGAGATTTGACCAAGCGATTGGGAATAACCGCCGGAATATGCCTTCTAATCAAGCACTTGCCGGAAAAGAACGGCGATCTTTATGAGGCGATATTCAGCTTTTACTTTGGTGATTACGGTCACATATCAGCACAAGGACCTTACAACACCGTTGAGGACACATTCCTCGCCGTTACCGGCGGGTCCGGCGTGTTCGAAGGGGCGTACGGTCAGATCAAACTCCAGCAGCTCATTTTTCCAATCAAGCTGTTCTACACTTTTTACCTGAAGGGTATTCCTAATTTGCCGGTTGAGTTGCTGGGAACGCCTGTTCCTCCGTCGCCTGCGGTGGAGCCGGCTGCTGCGGCGAAGGCTTGTGAGCCAGGGGCCACCGCACCTAATTACACTGATTGATTTATGACATGGAGTTAATGCTGAGATGAGAAGGATTTGTAGTGGTTTCTTAACTTTGAATAAAGTTATTAGTGGTGGGGAGGAATTTTTCTCTTTATGGTATTTTCGTTTAATCTATGTACACCTCAAGATTACATATATTTTGGTATCGAATCTACTAATTCGGGATATATTTGGATTTGTTTTACATAATTGTGTCTTTTTAAAGCTAAATTAGTACTACCTCTTTCCCTAAATGAGTGTCCAAATTTCATTTTAAGGGACACTGAAAATCTCAATTTTTTTGTACAATTTGGTAGCAAATATTCATATATAATCTTGTAATCTCCTTTCCAAACATTTAGTTTTGCACGTATAAAGAAATCGGTGAAAAAAATTTCGAAAAAAAACATTTAGGGAGAAAGTTATGCTAAAAAAAGACACTCATTTTGGGACAAAGATTTCTTGAAAATGGACACTCATTTAGAGGCAGAGGGAGTATTTATTTATAAGTTACCTTTAGTTTAGTTGTGAATGCTGATGTTGATATTGTCTTTTAATATTTATATTTTATTTATTGAATTACTCCCTCAATCTAAAATAAATATTATATTGAACACTCAACGCTTTTAAAGATATGTTTAACTATTTGGTAAATTGAAAATGATAAAATTGCATCAAAGTTTTTTTTTTATCTAAAAGATATTATTGTATGCATTATGAAATAGGCGATAGATAGGTAGTACTTTGTTAAGGTATGATGCCAATGGTTGTGTGGTAATGTGCTAATGTCTAATGATAGATTTTGCCGAAAGTACAAACAAATGATTTAAAAGGAGCCAGTTCTAATATAATGTTTTTTTTTGTTTCTTAATACGAAGAGAGGGGATACAAATTTAGATGTAAAAAAAAAAAAATGGTCTCTTGTGAGAACACCTAAATCCGTTTCATAGAAGAGACGGGTTGACCCATGACCCGTGTACAACATTCTTCGCGAAACGTAGGATCCCAACCCATGCTCCACTCAAAATCTGTCACGTGGCAGCGACTCATTGGCCAAAAAAATCACGTTTTTTTTAGTTTTTATATTTTTTTTTTACTTTTTTTTTTCGTTTGTCAAAAGTAATACTTAGTACAACTAAATGTAACAACTGTGTTACTTATAAAGTAACATTGTTTATAAGTAAACGTAACACCAGTTTTACAAAAAAATAGCTCATTTTACTCATTTTTCAACTGTAATACTAACTATAAATACGTGTAACACTAACAATAACTAAATGTAATTATCGTTATACTGAAATGTAATAGTGTTTTTCCAGAATACTTTTTATTTTTGAGTATTTTGATTTTATTTTTTAAAAGAAAGTAACATTTGAAAAATAACAACTTATATACATGAATGTAATTATTTGTACAAGTAAATGTAACACTTTAGTAGATGAAATTGTAACAGATTTCTATAGATAATGTAATACTTTTACATGTATCATGATAAACTGAACTCATTGTAACTTATTATTTGAAAACATATAGATATACTATTATACAAGCAAACGTAACTGTTTTACAATGTTATTATACAAGTAAAATGTAACATTCGTTTATAAAAATTGTTAATTTCTTATTTTTATAATGTTACTAACACAAGTGTTTTTAGTTCTAAAGTGTAAATAGCTGAATTATTACTTTTCTATACATTTGTGTTATAATTATGTATAAACACTGTTACATATAAGTAACACGTTCGTTACATTTTAATTGTAATAAGTATTACTTTTGGCAAACGAAGAAAACATGATAATAAAAAACATTGTTACTTTTCTGTATATATGTATTACTTTTATGTATACAAACTGTTACATATAAGTAACACGTTTGTTACATTTAGTTATAGTATTACTTTTGACAAACCGAAAAAAAAAAAAAACCAAAAATAATAATATAAAAAAATTTAAAAAGCAAAAAAATAATAATATAGGGGGGTGTGGGTCATGGGTCAAAAATAACCCGTCTCTACTATGAGACGGTCATGGTGTTCTCATAGAAGTTTTTATCAACAAAAAATTAGGGGGGGGGGGGGGGGGGGGAATCTTGTCATGCCTCCACCAATGTAACAAAGTGAGAGAACTCTCGCTTTAAGGTGTGGGATAAAAAGAAAAATGCATAATTTAGAAATAAACTTATTTTGACTGTAATTTTTTTTTTATAGAGTGCTAGTAGAAATAAAGAAGAGGGAGACTCATAGATTCTTATATCTTATGCTCCCTCCGTTCCATTCCAGAAAAATTAAAACATTTACTTTAGAGTTGTTAAATTAAGGATATACTCCCTCTGTCTCACTATCTTTGGCCACAAGACAAAATTTTGTAGTTTAAAATACCTCAATTAATGTCTTGTTCAATTTCAATAATTCCTAGTATACCTTTCTTTAATTATTTGTACATGAGAGATTGTGCCTTGTTTTTATATTAACTAATATTAATTAGTTTGCAAGATGTTAAACTTAATGAAGGGTATAATAGGAAAATAATGTATAAATTTACATTGGTTTTATTAGTGGCCAAACAAAACGAGACAAACCAAAATAGAAATGTGGCCAAACATAGTGAGACGGAGGGAGTAATATTATATTAAGAATGAAAAGTAGAGAGGAAGAGAGAGAATTAGTAGGGGTGGAAAGAGAATGAATGGACAATAATGAGTGGTTGAGAGGAAGAGAGAGAATGAGTGGAGGATTATAAAAGTAATAAAAAAATCTTTTATTTTTGGATTGTTGCAACTTTTGTTAAGTACCATAAATGACAAAATGTTGCAACTTCTTTGGAACGGAGAAAGTACATGCATAAGTATACTATATCTTGACTTAAACATCATATTTGGCAACATCATTATTAGCTAGGATAATATCAATGTAAAATAATTGTGAGCTGTTGGATCATTTATGATACAGAAAGTGACACACAAAGTGATAGATTTGTAACTAGGACTATTTTCTGGGAACGACCACTTGTCAGGACACTTGTGATCAAAGATGGTCACAAAAGTGACAACACAACTCGCCTAACAACTGTCAATGGACAGAACAAGTAAAAACACAGAAAAACGCAACGGATAATTAAAAACAAGAATTTGAACACTTCAGCAAGACTATGCTTGCTGGAAAACTTTCCTTAACAAAAAACTTGCAGAGTACAAGTTATAGCAAACGATTACAATGAAAGAAAATAAAAATACAATATGTTCTTGACTCAAGAACAATTGCAAAATACTGAAGACTAAAAACTCTATATCTAGAACTTATGAATCCAATCCCAAAATCTGCACAAGTCAGAAAATAATAAAGGATGGATTGCTTACAAGAGTTCTTCACATATCTAGAATAACTAAAAACCAAAACAACTTGAAGATTAAAACTCTTTGAGAACAAAGGACTTCAAGTAACAAAAAAGACTCTAGAAAAAAATCTTTTTCTCTTTGAATGCTCTAAGAATCTGTGTAGGAGAATGACTGAATTCATCTTCTTTTATAGCCTCTCCATCCAAGAGTCCTACAAGAATAAACGATACACTTTGATATAGAAAGGTTAGTGTTTTGGAAAAGCCCTCCCAACACCCAAGCAAATCACAAGAAACACCGCACCACAAACAAGCACAAGAAATATAAAGCAAAGCAAAAGACACAAGAAATTGTTTACCCAGTTCGTCAATATGTTTGACTACGTCTGGGGCACTATCAAGCTAGGATCTTGCACTATAATATGATAAATCTGAGTTTTAATGAGTATGGGGGCGGAACATTGCTTATATATGCATCCTAGAATAAGACCTAAACCTAAACATAAGAGAAATCATGAAAATACTGCAATTCCCCGAAACCAGATCGGGGGACCAGGCGCCCGCCTGGTATAGGGCAAACGCCCGCCTGAATTAAAATCCAGACGGCTGAAACCTTCTGCCCACCTCGGGCGCCCTCCTGGTCAATACCAGGCGCCCGTTCGCCTGCAGTCTGATTTTCTTCTCTTCGTTTCTTTGAGGATCTCTACTCCAACAATCTCCCACCTAGAGATCAACCGCATATATCAGCCCCGTGTCCGTCTTTAACTCATCCTTGGTGTCTTCCTAGTTCTCACCTCGATCATAGTAGTGCCATCCTCCTTTCCTATTCTCCAAGCCCAATTGAAGCTATGCATAGCTTCAACTTTTCAAGGTTTACCACCCTGGTCAACATGTCAGCCGGGTTCTCCGATCCCAAAATCTTCTCTAGACTTAAGATCTTCCTCTCCAAGAGATGCCTGATGTAATGAAACCTCAGCTCGATGTGCTTCGTCCTAGAATGAAACGCCGGATTCCTTGCTAGATGATTGCACTCTGACTATCACTGTAGAGAGAGCATTACCACTTCGCGTCTTCCCAAGTTCACCCAAGAAGTTCTGCAACCATACCATCTCTTTACTTGCCTCTGTCACTGCCACATATTCTGCTTCTGCATTCGACTGATCCACGATCTTCTGCAATTTAGAAGCCCAAGAGATAGCCATACCACCCAATGTGAAAACATAACTCGTAGTACTCCTCCTCTTATCAAGATAACTTGATGCCAAATCCACATCAACATAACCCGCTAACACGACATCCTTGCTTGATAAACATAGAGCCTTACCAGCAGTACCCTTCAAGTAACAAATGATCCATTTAACCACTTCCCAATGTTGCTTCCCTGGATTGCCCATGAACCGGCTGACTACTCCCACCGCATGTGCAATGTCCGGCCTTGTACACACCATGGAATACATTAGACTCCCAACTGTCGAGGCATATGGAGTCCTTTCCATCTTGTCACGCTCCTCCTTGCCTTTAGGTGAGTCCTTCTCAGATAGCTTGAAGTGCATACCCAATGGTGTACCCGTTAACTTTGCCTCTTCCATGCAAAATCTTGCCAAGACCTTCTCGACGTACTCTGCTTGTGAAAGAACCAACTTACCCGACTCCCTATCCCGGTCAATCCGCATGCCCAAGATTTTTCTGGCCTCCCCCAAATCCTTCATCTCGAACCGCTCTGACAACTGTGCCTTCAATCTGTTTACCTCTCTACTACTAGAGCCCGCTATTAGCATGTCATCCACATATAATAGCAAGATTATGTACCCGTTGTCAGTGTTCTTGAAGTAGCAACAATGATCTGCCTCATATCTGATAAAATCAATGTCATGCATGAATCCATAAAACTTTCTGTACCACTACCTAGGAGCTTGTTTAAGGCCATACAAGCTCTTAGTCAACCTGCAAACCATTTCCTCGTTACCCTTAGACAAGTATCCCTCTGGTTGTACCATGTAAATTTCTTCCTCCAAATCACCATGAAGAAAGGCCGTCTTTACATCCATCTGTTCCAGCAACAAATTATCTGCCACTACTATCCCCAGAACCATTTTGATAGTGGTCATCTTCACAACAGGAGTGAAGACCTCGGTGTAGTCAATGCCATATTTTTGCTGAAACCCCTTTATAACCAAACTTGCCTTGTAACGCTTACTGTCGTTTGCTTCCTCCTTGATCCTGCAAACCCACTTGTTATGTAACGCCTTCTTCCCCTTAGGCAGTTTAATCAACTCCCAAGTTTTATTGGCCTTCAATGAGTCCATCTCATCATCCATCGCAGCTTTCCACTTATCACTAAGTGCACTACGAACAGCCTCCGCATAACACTCTGGTTCACCACTATCTGTTAACAACAAATAGTAATTCAAAGGAGAATACCTATCAGGAGATCCACGAAATCTGCTAGATCTGCACAGCGGAATATCCGGTCCTGGAGTATGTGGTTCATCTTCAGTGACCCCCTGATCATGGTCATCATGAACCGTCCTGCTCCCACCCGAGTCTGGAATATCTATCTCAACAATCTCTGGTTCCAAACTAATCCCATCAGATGCCCCCTTTCTGTCCTTGTACAATACCTGTTCATTGAATATAACATCCCGACTACGAATAACCTTATGATTTTGGTCATCCCAAAACTTATACCCGAAGTCATCCCCGCCATAACCAATAAACGTACACTTTACAGATTTAGAATCTAATTTAGTTCTATCAGCATGACAAATTTACCTGCTTGCCACTCCATGCTTCCTCTGGAATTTCATTCCCCAATGGTACCAATGGTCCCCTATTGATCAAGAAAGCCGCCGTGTCAACTGCATATGCCCAGAACGTCTTCGTAAGTCCACACTTCAACCTCATACTTCTAGCCCGCTCGTTCAATGTCTTGTTCATCCTCTCTGCAATCCCGTTGTGTTGAGGTGTGCTCTTTGGTGTCTTCACCATACGAATGCCATTCGCTGCACAATATTCCTTGAACTCCCCGAGCTCATACTCCCCACCATTATCTGACCTCAAGCTTTTGAGCTTAAGATCCGTTTTATTCTCCACCAAGGCCTTCCACATCTTAAACACTTCGAATGCCTCATCTTTGTGTTTCAAGAAATAAACCCAGACCTTCCTTGTCGAATTATCAATAAACAACATGTAGTATGACGCACCACCTAGAGAAGTTACCGGGGCCGGCCCCCACAAATCCGTGTGGACCAATTCCAACTTTGCTTCCCTCAAAGCCCTACCTGTCCGCGAGAAGTTGCTTCTCGCCTGTTTGCCAAACACACATTCTTCGCAGATCCCCACGTTGACTGTCTTCAAACCCGGTAGTAATACCTTTGAGCAAAGTACTTTCATCCCCTTCTCACTCATGTGACCCAATCGACAGTGCCACAAATCCGTATCACCCTTGGCTAACGCCACCGCGATACTATCCTTGGTGTTATTCACCAAATACAATGTCCCCTCTTTATTACCCCGAGCGATCTATGAATCCTCCTTGGTAATAACCCAGTTCCTGCAGCCAAAAGTTACCTTGTAACCTTCTTCATCAAGCTGCCCAACTGATAATAGGTTCTTTTTCAAGCCCGGAATGTGTCTGACCCCGTGTAGATGTAAGACCTTCACGTCCGATGCTCCTATTCTGACATCCCCCTTCCCCTTAATTTCCAAAGGCTCGCCATCCGCCAGATAGACCTTTCCTAAATCACCGGAATTGTAATTTTCCATCTCCTTTGCATGCCCGCATGAGTGGAATGATGCCCCCGAATCCAGCACCCATGATTCTAGCTCACTACTAACATTTAGAACCAGTACATCTTCACCATCGATTATCACATTCGCCACTTTGTTCCCTCACATGGGACAGTCCTTCTTGTAGTGACCTAACTCCTTACAATGATAGCACTGTACCGATCCCTTGGCAACCCTTGGTACATTCTTGTTCTCCCTAGGCCTGTACTCACCACCTCCTACGTTTTCCTTTGACTTAGTTCTCCCTTTGTTGCTAGTGCCCGGCTTTCCCCTACTAGTTGTAGCTAAAGCCGATCCCGAAGTAGATGATGTCCCCAACTTCTTCATGCGATTCTCCTCGCCTAAAAGAAAGTCCTTAACATCATCATACTTCAATTTATTCTTACCCGCTGAAGCATTTAACGCTGTCACCGTCCCGCTCCAACTTCCTGGTAAGGATGCTAGCAATTGACAAGCATGAACATCATCCCCAAATGTAATATCCAATGCATCCAATGAGTCTATAACATCCATAAACTCATTGATGTGTTTAGCTATGGATCCTCCCTCTTGCATCTTGAGATTACCCATCTTGCGTATCAAATCAACCTTATTTGCAGCAGATGGAGTTTCAAATCTCTCAGTAAGATAATCCAATAGCTCATTGGTAGTTTTTGCCTTCTTGGTAGTCTTCGCGATCCACTTTGACAAAGTAGATCTAACCACCCCTAGGGATTTCCGATCTATAAGATCCCAATCTTCCTGCTTTTCGCTTTCTGGCTTGACTCCTGTTAAGGGCTTATAGAGATCTTTGTTGTACAAGAGATCCTCTATTTGTATCTTTCAAAACCCATAGTCAGACCCATCGAATTTCTCCACCTGTAAGGATCCTCCCCCTCGGGGCGAAACGAGTTCTCTCGAGGAAGAAAAGCCAAACACGGGAACTAAACATATATAACGGAGTCACCACATTTATTAACTTTTAACCCAACAAATGAAAATGGTTAGAGATTAATGAGTTAGGAGGTCACATTACAACTTGGGAAGATTTTTACGTCACCCAAGTTGCCTCGGACAAAGCCGAGTCTCCCTTATGTTTGTTAACGAAAAGTGCATGTGTGTGTGTGTGTTTTTAACGGAAAACTGTAGTTTTTACTGGTTATTGATTTTAACAGAGGAAAAAGGGTTTATTTGCATAAACATTGACAAAACAAGACAGAAAGGAAAAAAAAAGTCCCTCTGACCCAACTTAGCCATACGGCTAGGAGGGGTCTTCCCGGAGATTTTGACAGTTTATCAAGAAACAGTCCAGTTCCAGGCAGAAACAGAGTATTCTGCAGGAACTGGACCAAAATGTTCTGATTCCAGTTTATGTTTTAACCAAAATACATAAATAAACTCATTCTTATGCTCTTTGATCATCAAATGAACCTCAAAACATGGATTTAAGGGTGATCAAGGCAATCATTGGAGAAATATCAAGAAGGGTGGCAAACATGCCCTTTTGAACCAAAGTGACCATTTGATAAGTAAAGATTGGAACTTTACCATCAAAATGGCCCTTTCATGCAAGATTAATCCTTTAGGGACAAAAATATAACATAAAGATTGAATCTTTATGACCCAAACTTGGGGATTTTGGGCTAAATAAAAAATGGGGATGATAAAGATTAAGACTTTATCCCCAAACATGATCATCATGACCAAGATCATTTAATATAAACATAAATATATATATATATATATGCTTTCACCATATAAATGGATCCTTAAGTTTTTTATAACAAGGAACTAACAAATCATGATCATCCTAGGTTTTAACCACTTCTCATACCAAGATGGAGGGCACCTTGAGTCATTTCATGATTTGGATCACAATATGTATATATATGTAGCAATATATGTGCTTGAATGGACAAGTCTTACAAGAATGTAAAAGTGCTTGAATGGACAAGGCTTGCAAGGTAAAATAAAGAGCAATACAAGAATATAAACAAGATAATCAAGAAATAAAAGAATTTTAGATGGAGAGAAGATGGGGAGAATGAGGCTTCACCTATGGTGGGGTTCTTGCCTATCTTCCTCTCTTTTCACTCAATTTATATGGTAGTTTTCTCTCAGTTTTCTATTCTGCAGAGTTTCCACTCTTTAATCACAATTTCTCCCCCTGAAATGATCAGCAAGGGTCTCAATTTATAGGGACTGAGGGTGTCTAAACCAGCCGTACAGCTAGGCCCCTCTAGTACCCAAACCATCCGTACGACTCAGCCTGGCGAGCTTTTGGATTTTTCCAAATTTAATTCCAGAGCAGTCCTGGATTCAGTTTATCCTAATGAGGTCCTAGCCTATCAGTTTATCCCTGAATGGTGCTAACAATTCCTCTAAAGTTGGTTGGTTTCAGATTGGGGTACTTACAGAGCCCCTCGGCAACGTCGCTTTAGGAAAGCGGAGTTGTCGATAAAATAAGCATCCCAATCTGACGGGAAGACGGCTTGACCGATTTGGTTTACATGGCTGGACCTAGGGATATAGGATTCCTACGTATCCCGTTTACGGGGAATCAAGCCTAACGTAGTTCGAGATGAGAGAGAAGTTTTAAGGCTATCCAAACCTAAAGGGCTAGGCGGATACCAGTCATAATTTCCTAAAGGGACGAGCATGACTCTTGGCGAGTTCAGAGGCAGGACATGGTTAACTTGGCTCGATGGAGAGGGTTGACTTACACAAGGAAGCGTGACTCTTGGCGAGGCAGAGGCGGGACATGGTCAACTCGGCTCTATGGAGAGGGTTGACTTACACAAGGAAGCGTGACTCTTGGCGAGGCAGAGGCAGGACATGGTCAACTCGGCTCTATGGAGAGGGTTGACTTACACAAGGAAGCATGACTCTCGGAGTCAGAGGTGGGACATGGTCAACTTGGCTCTTATGGAGAGAGTTGACTTACACAAGGAAGTGTGACTCTTGGGGTCAGAGGCGGGACATGGTCAACTTGGCTTTATGGAGAGGGTTGACTTACATAAGGAAGCATGACTCTCGGGGTCAGAGGCAGGACATGGTCAACTTGGCTCTTATGGAGAGGGTTGACTTACACAAGGAAGCGTGACTCTTGGGGTCAGAGGCGGGACATGGTCAACTCGGCTCTATGGAGAGGGTTAACTTACACAAGGAAGCATGACTCTTAGCGAGGCAGAGGCAGGACATGGTCAACTCGGCTTTATAGAGAGGGTTGACTTACACAAAGAAGCGTGACTCTCGGGGTCAGAGGCGGGACATGGTCAACTTGGCTCTATGAAGAGGGTTGACTTACACAAGGAAGTGTGACTCTTGGGGTCAGAGGCGGGACATGGTCAACTCGGCTCTATGGAGAAGGTTGACTTACACAAGGAAGCGTGACTCTTGGCGAGGCAGAGGTGGGACATGGTCAACTCAGCTCTATGGAGAGGGTTAACTTACACAAGGAAGCGTGACTCTCGGGGTCAGAGGCGGGACATGGTCAACTTGGCTCTATGGAGAGGGTTAACTTACACAAGGAAGCGTGACTCTTGGGGTCAAAGGCAGGACATGGTCAACTTGGCTTTATGGATAGGGTTGACTTACACAAGAAGCGTGACTCTTGGGGTCAGAGGCGAGACATGGTCAACTTGGCTCTATGGAAAGGGTTGACTTACATAAGGAAGCATGACTCTTGGCGAGGCAGAGGCGGGACATGGTCAACTTGGCTCTATGGAGAGGGTTGACTTACACAGAATGGTCTTACGTCATTTTGGACTGCCGGGGACAAGGTCTCAACCTATAATGACTATTCTAAGTCTAGGTTTGACTTGGGTCAACTCCATCTTTGGGGAGTTTGACCGGAAAACTGGTCTTACGTCCGAATAAGGACTGCCGGAGACAAGGTTTCAACCTAGAATGACTATTCTAAGTCAACGTTTGACTTGGGTCAATTCCATCTTTGGGGAGTTTGACCGGAAAACTGATCTTACGTCTGACTAAGGACTGCCGGGGACAAGGTCTCAACCTATAATGACTATTCTAAGTCAAGGTTTGACTTGGGTCAACTCTATCTTTGGAGAGTTTGACTGGAAAACTGGTCTTACGTCCGACTAAGGACTGCCGGGGACAAGGTCTCAACCTATAATGACTATTCTGAGTCAAAGCTTGGGTTGGGTCAACACTACTCTACAGGGTGGTTGACACATTTTCTTGACACCGGGGAAGAGCCTAGGGGCAACCGTTAAGACATATTATGGACGAACGAGTCCAAAACTTTGGGAAAATCAATGTTTGATCAAAAGCATTTTTGCTTGAAACATTGTTTTTGACAAATGGCACCAAACGGGCAAGTTTGGAAAAGCTTATTTTTAAAGGCAAATCTTTTAACAAAGCATTTTAGTCAATTTTTTTATTTTAACTTAACCGCGAGGTTTGTTATGCATAAAGTCCTTTGGATTCAGTCCATACATCGAGGAGTAACCGATGGTAGGAAATCTGCTCGTCACCGTTGCGGGGCAGCCCCAATGTCGTCTTTGTCGTTGATGTCGGGGTAGCCCCATGTCCTTGTTGTCGTTGATGTCGGGGTAGCCCCATGTCTTTGTCGGTGTCGGGGTAGCCCCATGTCCTCATTGTCGTTGATGTGAGGTAGCCCCAACGTCCTTGTTGTCGTCGATGTGGAGGTATCCCCAATGTCGTCCTTCGACTTTTGATGTTGACGTGGACCCGTTGTCGTCTTCCGGTCTTTGACGTGAGGTTAGGAACCCATCCCTTTTCATGACGCACCCTTTCTTTTGCCTAGGCCGCCCTTTCGGGTTTTCAACCTAGCGGGCATCGCTTTTGCGTCTTTTATGGCACACCCGGTTTTTTGCCTAGGCCGCCCTTACGGGTTTTCAACCTAGCGGGCTACTTTCTTGGTGCCTTTTTCTCTTTTTTTTTATGATTGATCCTGCCGACTCGATAGAAGATTTTAAAGTATTTTTCTTGGAGGAAACATGCAAGGTCATTTTATTTGGGAGAGAGTCCCTTTATGTTGGTGAGATCTTTGAGCAATGTATCATGAAATGGGAGGAAGCCCTTGCTTGACAGAATACAAGTGTTTAGCTCTTTCCTAAGATGGAGAAAAAAAGACTTGTTGAGACATTTGAAATTTGCCTTAGTCAATATCATCAAAATGATTGGTTGAATGGACCATGTTTGTCATTAAGTCAAGATTATAGCAAGCAATTAGCCTTAACATATATAAATGTTGTGATCAATTAAGATTAAGATTCGATCAATGGCAAGATCTGGGGAAAAAGGTGGAATTGGTCATTGTCTGGGAAATTGGTCATTGAAGGGACCAAGGGACGAGAACTTGGTCATTTTGAGAGGACCACGGTTTGATGGTTTTGTTTCATGTTGTGACTAGGCCCAAAGGTTGCCTACGTTCCCCTCAGTTTGAGGAGCTCAGGTCACCGTAGTTTGGCCGTGAATCGTCTTTTGCTGAAGTCGGTGTCCTTTTGAAGGATGTTGTTGCTCTATTGATGTAGATCACTTTACTTTGTGGTGGACTTCTCGGGATGGACCTTTTGGGGTGAACCCTCTTTGGTGCGAACTCCTTTTGAAATGAATGAGCCCTTTGAGATGAATCCCTTCTTTGGTTGCCTTTTGAGATGGACTTCCTCCTCTTATGAACTTGGTGAGTTTTTGAGGCAGACTTCCTCTTCGCATATATTCATTTCCTTTCTTTCTTTCTTTCCATACATTCATTTCCTTTCCCTCTTCTCATTTATTTCATTTTTCCTTTTTCTTTTTCTTTTTTTTTTTGAGTGAGAAAGGAAATATTAGCCCCAACCTGCTATCTTGGACATTGGCTCATTTATAGCCCCCTTGGTGGAACGTCTGTCACTTCTTGCTTTGACTTTGAAGGTCCGGGAAGTCCTTTGCTTGGTTACGAGCGATCACGGTTGAACCTTAGTGGTTGAGCAACAACATCCTTGCCTTTTCATTGTCTTGGGATGCCTTTGATGTGCATCAAGAATTTGTATCGGAAGAGTGTATCGGGTTGTGTATCGGGGAATGTGTATCGGGTTGTGTATGAAGGAAGGCTTGCCATTAATGGTTTCTTCATGCCAATTGATCACAACATTTATTCACATCAAGATTAATTGTTTGCATTTAGCGTTTTTCATTTGTGTTAGGTCCATTCATCCTTAATGAGTCGTCATTGACTAGTATGCTTAGAAGTCAATTCATCATTTTAGGGACGTAGCAATCAGTTGATAATAACAAGTAAGGCAATTTCAAGAGTAAATGTATATTGTAAATAATGTCTCAAGTCTAGAGAGAAGAGAAGGAAAATTTCTCTTTTATTTAGATGACTTTATACATACATGTCCCAAGTGTGGACCTTTGTAAAAAATAAAAAGACACAGTCCAAGACGGACTTTGGTGAAACTCTAGATCCTACGAGGCTGGAAGACCCAATTTTTTTTTTTTTGGCGGATGGGTTCCCATGAAGCACGATGATCCATTTTCTTCCTCAATTGTTGGAGGGGTTGTCGGTAGCATATTCCATGTCTTCCACGGGGAATTCGGGTTCCATGTCATCGGGAAAGATGTCGCGAGGTCTCCATTTGGCTTGGCATTGTAATTGCCGGATTTGTCTGCTCACGAGTTAGGAGTTTGCTTTGGCCATCTCCTTTTGGTGATTTCCTTTCAAAGTGCGTAGCCTTTCGCGCATGGCACTCGGCGAAGGTACGGATCTCCATTTGATGTAGCCGCTTTTGGGCTTCCGAAGCACGGGCCTCTCCTTGTGGACAATGTCCCAACCTTTTGATCTTCTTGCTCATGTGGACGGTTGTCTCGGACGCTAATTCAGATGTGGGGTCCTTGGTCAATGTTTCCAATGGACATAACCGCGAAGGACTTTAGCATATTAAACCTCAAGGTGAAATTATAACCATGATTTGAGAAAAATGCTTCATTATCGGATTAGCCTTTTAGGAAAAACTTGATCTTTTATTTTAAGAAAACTTGATCTCCATTTTCTTTTTTTTTGGAAAAGCACACTTTTGTTTTGAGTGAAAGACTCACACACATTTTTATTTTTATTTTAAGTATTGACCGGGCCGAAGTTGCCTACGTTCCCCTTACCACGAGGGAGGGGGGTCCCACGCGATGAGAGGCTCAGGTCACCGTAGTTCGAACGGGTTTAGAAAAGGATGAACATGGCTGACTTCTTGGAGGATAACAGGGATCCATTCAAGGACTCGGGGGTCTTCACGGGGAATCTTATGGGGGACCTAGGGGACAATGCCTAGGGTTTCAATGGGAATATTAACGGGGGGACCTAGGGGACAACGCCTAGGGTTTCAACGGGAATTTTAACGGGGTCCTAGGGGACAACGCATAGGGATTTAATGGGGATCTAAACGGGGACCTAGGGGACAACGCCTAGGGTTCCAAACGGGAATTTTAACGGGGTCCTAGGGGACAACACCTAGGGATTTAATGGGGATCTCAATGGGGACCTAGGGGACAACGTCTAGGGTTCCAACGGGGTTTCAACGGGGTCCTAGGCGACAACGCCTAGGGATTTAACGGGGATATCAACGGGGACCTAGGGGACAACGCCTAGGGTTCCAAACGGAAATTTTAACGGGGTCCTAAGGGACAATGCCTAGGGATTTAACGGGGATCTCAACGAGGACCTAGGGTACAACGTCTAGGGATTTAACGGGGATCTCAACGGGGACCTAGGGACAACGCCTAGGGATTTAACGGGGATCCATTCAAAGATTGACGGGTGCCTCGGAGATTTTCCAAGGACTTAACGGGTTTCTAAGGGACTATGTCGAGGGTCTTGGAGGACAACGGGGATCCATCCAAAGATTGACGGGTGCCTCGGAGATCTTCCAAGGATTTAACGAATTCTTAAGAGACTTGTTAGGTTTATTTCCGCAAGTGCATGGGTGTATGTAGTATAGATAGTGCAAGAGCGAGTCGATCCCACGAGGACAACTTTACTTATAAAATATTTTTTTGCTTAGAATAAGAAAATAAAGAAAAGAGAATGATTGGGGGCTATAAAATTGTTTGTCACTAAACTAGAAATGAAATTGCAACTACTATAACTTAGACAAAAACTCTTATATTTTAAGGAATCCTCGGGATTGGAACATCAACAACATATATTCATCAACTATCCATGCTCTATTTAGATTAAAGTTTCATTTTAAAACAAGGATGGTATGCTTGGCCTACACTACTTCTCACGATCAAGCAAGTAGCGTTTGTATTCTCATACTAATTATGCCCTATCTCTCGATGGCCCATAATTAGTAAGAATCCATTAAGTTTTCTTTATGAAAATCAGCATACTTTCCACTCAAGGAGCATCCCTAAGCCATTACACTACTCTCGTGAGTAATGAACTTAGTTCTGACTATATGGATCCGCTAATCAAGGTTCTCCGATCAGTACTTCCCTTGATTAACTAAGATTCATACAAATCATGGACGTCATCATGGTTGTAGGCGTTAGAGTTTGATATAGTAGAATTGTTTAAGATGAATTAATAAACATAAATGTTATTGAGTTTTCAACCCCAAGAAAATGGGGGATTACTCACAAGCCATATAAATAACAATAAGAATAAGATAAAGAAGAAAAGATAGAAGAAGAGATACTTATTATGAATTGAAATGAAGATAAAAGACTTGAAAAGAACCTCTGAATATTATTGATGAAGAACTCAGAATATTGCTCAAGAAAAGTTGAATATCTTTCACAAATTCTGAGAATTTATTAATGTTTGAGAGTACAAATTTTCACTATAGTAAGTTTACAATGTTTCTAGATCTCCAAAACTACTGATATCTATCTCTATATATAGGCCTTGGACCAAGGGAAGTGATTATTCCCGGATGCCTCCTTGAAAAGGTGCCTTTTGGAGAAGTCTGGAAAATTGCTGAACAGGGGGTGCTCGGCCGAGTCAAGGAAGGTGCTCGGTCGAGCAGGCCTTCGAAAATGACTTTTGCCTTTCTGATGCCTATGCTCGGCCGAGTCAAGGGTGGTGCTCGGCCGAGCAACTGCTGGAACACTTTTATTCTTCAATTTTCTTTGTCCAGTTAATTTGCTCCTTATTTATTTGTTTCACCTTCCTCCAAGAGATGTCCAAAGCTCATAATAATGCTCCAAAACCTGTATTATATATAAACATACTACCAAGTGCATTATATCCGCATAATGAGATAAAATCAAATAGTTTAAGCTAATAATTACTTAAAATAAGGTAAATAAACTATATTTTTGGTCCTTAAATGACTATAAAATAGTCATTTATCAACTCCCCCACACTTGGATCTTGCTTGTCCTCAAGCAAGTTTAAACATTTGAAAATAGAGGAGTGAAAACGACAATAGTAAGAAAAACAAAGAAGGTCATCAATGCTCCCTCAGAATATTGTTATATAAGGTATTGCCTTCATAAAATTTCTTCCTTTTAAGTTTTTCATCCCAAGAAATTTGTGAAGAAGAATGTAGGATGATATTGAAGAGTAAATAGAAAAGTTTGAATGTTAATATAACATGAATAAATTCCATTGAATAAGAGCATATAGAAAAAAAAACAAATGAATTTGCGGGGCATAAGTATGAATTAAGAATTATATTCACTCTTTTAGAGTGCTTTGTGAATAAATTTTTCATGCTTGAATATACATTTCTTAAACTATGATCTTTATTCTTTAACAAAGATGTCCATATGTCGTTATGCATTTTGAATCACAAAAATTGATGAAAGGCGGAGGATGATAGTGGAATAAGGTTCGAGATTTGATTAATTAGACGTGGCAATTGAGTTTCTTGCTTCTAAATTGTCACACTCTATAATGATATATTCATTTAGATATTTGAGTGGACAATCAAAAGAAGAATATATTGATTAATTAGCCTTTTAAACGTGGGAATGGAAAGATGGATTAAAGTGAAAATTTTTGTGATTCATAAGCATAACAAAGATGAAAAACCTTTGAAAAAGAGTAGAAATGAAAGTTTTTGAGATGCATATACAAGAATGTTTTAAAAGTTTCACAAGTATGTTGTATCCAAACTTAATGCCCACAAACTCATTAATAATGTAATGCTTCTATTCAATAGGATTTAAAAGTTCATATTAATTTTGAAAATTTTTTATTTACCATCCAATACAATCCTATGTTGTTATTATCAAATTTCTTAAGAAGTAGAAGTTAGAAAGGTAAAAATTTTACTTTAGACAAATGATAATAGAGATAACATTCTCATCAACGGGAGCATTGGCTAAATATTTTTTTTTTATTATTATTATTTTATTTTTTTTTGAAAAATCGGGAACATTGCCCTTACATTTTCTTTGAAAAGAAAAACATAAAAAAGAAGAAAAAGAAATTTATAAAGAAAAGAAATTAAAAAAGATAGATACTACCCCCCCACACTTAAATGAAACATTGTCCTCAATGTTTTAAAATATGACAACTTTTAAAGAAAAACCTTGAGGAGGAGAAAAATGAGAAGAACAAAATAACAATATATAAAACAAAATTAATCCATCGGTTACCATCCCGATGATGCTTGTTTAAGGTCATTAGCTCGACCCCTTTCTTATAACTGGAATGGGCAAGGAATGGTATTGTAATGGCCTATTGTCCTTGACAATCCGCCATTCCATGCCTATTGGAATGATTGAGCTTCTGCGGTCGATACACGCACACCACCCCGGTTTGCTTCTCTTCTTTGGTACCTTACCATTCGGTATGGATTTTTCAATTTTATCTCTAGTAGGGCACTTATTTTTAATTTCACATTCCTTGCACATAGATTCTAACATGTTAATACCGGAGCAAGGGTTCTTAAGATTTGGATTTTTTTTTAATTTAAATCCTACTTTCTCATTCCCTACGTTTAAAGAAAGTTTACCATTTTTAACATCAATGGTTGCCCCTGCGGTGGCAAGAAATGGTCTACCTAAGATAACGGGAATGTTATTGTCTTCTTCCATCTCAAGAACTAAAAAGTCGACCGGGATGTTTAATTTCCCGACTCGACAAGGAATGTCTTCCATAATACCCACCGGAGTCTTAATGGAACGGTCCGCTAATTGTAAAGTTATTGTGGTGGGTTTGATTTCCCCCACACCTATTTTCTCACTAACCGATAGCGGAATGAGGCTAACACTTGCCCCAAGATCGAGTAATGCGTTCTCAACATTGAAATTACCTATGTTGCAAGGGATAGAGAAAGTGCCGGGATCTTTTAATTTTGGAGGTACTTTACTTTGTAAAACGGCACTTACCTCTTCCGTTAGTGCAACCGATTCAAACTCCTCAAGTCTCCTCTTATTTGAAAGAATTTCTTTTAAAAATTTTGTGTAAGAGGGCATTTGTTTTAAAACATCAATAAAAGGAACATTGATGTAAATTGATTTTAAAACTTCTAAATATTTTGAAATTTTTTTATCAAGATTTGCCCTCGCCAATTTTTGAGGATAAGGTATTGGCGGATCAAAATTTCTAGAAGGTATTGGGGAGTCCGTCCCCTTTTCAACTTCCTTATTAGTTTTAAAATTTGAGGAGTTTGACTGTGGTTATTCTCGCTAAGGTTTTCTTCTTTTCCACTCCCGCTAGTTATTACATTAGCATGCTCATCTGGCCTTTGCGTTTGACCAGGAAGGCTCCCTTGTGGTCTAGACGAAGCATTGGCTTGTTGAGAAATTTGGTTCTCTAGCATTTTACTATGTGCGACTAGATTATCGAACCTGCTATTTAATGCCTTTAAACTTTCCATAACTTCATTGTTGATCTTATCTTGTGTATTTTTATTTTCGACCATGAAGTCCATTATAAGATCTAACTTTGATTTAGGGGGAGGGAAAGAATTATTGTTGAAATTTGATGTGAATCCCAGTGGTTGATTAGAAGGTTGAGGGTTCAAAACATTATTGCTCTTATAGGAAAAATTGGGGTGATTTTTCCATTCGGGATTATATGTATTTGAATACATACCCCCATTTTCCCATAAGAGTTTACAAAATTTGCTTGCTCACTAGGGGTAGTCTCAAGCAATTCACAACCTTGGGTACTATGTGAGTTAGACCCACATAGTTCACAAAAAACGTTTACATTGGCCACAGGATTCACATTTAGATTTTCAAACTTTTTTAGAATCATGTCAACCTTAGATGAGAGGAGAGTAACAGCATCGATAGTGTACTTACCTGGAGTTCCTTGTGGTTGCTCCCTTTCATTGGACCATTGATAATGGTTCAAAGCTATATTCTCGATCAAGTCATAGGCTTCGTCCACCGTTTTATTCATTAATGCCCCTCCTGCTGCGGCATCTATGGTCTCCCTTGTCTTGAACATGAGACCGTTGTAGAATGTGTGCACGATCAACCACTTTTCAAGCCCGTGGTGTGGGCACATCCTCAAAAGCTCCTTGTATCGCTCCCAAGCATCATAGAGTGATTCGTTAATGTTTTGACTAAAGTTTGTGATCTTAGTCTGAATCTGAGCGGTCTTGGATGGTGGGAAGAAGCTTCCAAGAAATGCCTCCTGAACTTGGTCCCATGTTGTTAAAGAATTATGGGGGACCGAGTTTAACCATTGCTTTGCCTTATCCCTCAAAGATAAGGGGAAAAGGCGCATCCGTATTGCTTCGGGTGTGACACCGAGAACTCGGGTAGTGTCACAATACTCCAAAAAGGATTGGATGTGAAGGTGGGGATCTTCAAGTGCCGAACCTCCAAACTGGTTGTTCATAACCATGTGTAGGAGTTGAGGTTTGATCTCAAAGTGGGCTGCGTCGGCATTTGGTACTACTATGGGTGTCCTAGTTCCCGGGGTACTCGGGTTAACGAAGTCCCGTAGGGTTCTAGGTGGAGGTGTAGCGGGATCTCCTTCTCCATTCTGTGCCATATTTTCTTCAAGTACTTCTCTTAGTCTCTTCAACCTTTCGTGAAAGGTTCTTTCTGGTTCCGGATCAAACTCTTCAAGTATGATTCGGGCTCTTTTCATATACTCCGGGAGTACCTAATGAAATTTTCAAAGACACAAATTCTTCGAAGGGATGTTAAATAAATTAAAAAAAAAACAAAAAATTAAAAAGCAAAAAAAAATTAAAAAGTAAACCGTTATCCCCGGCAACGGCGCCAAAAACTTGTTAGGTTTATTTCCGCAAGTGCACGGGTGTATGTAGTATAGATAGTGCAAGAGCGAGTCGATCCCACGAGGACAACTTTACTTATAAAATATTTTTTTGCTTAGAATAAGAAAATAAAGAAAAGAGAATGATTGGGGGTTATAAAATTGTTTGTCACTAAACTAGAAATGAAATTGCAACTACTATAACTTAGACAAAAACTCTTATATTTTAAGGAATCCTCGGGATTGGAACATCAACAACATATATTCATCAACTATCCATGCTCTATTTAGATTAAAGTTTCATTTTAAAACAAGGATGGTATGCTTGACCTACACTACTTCTCACGATCAAGCAAGTAGCGTTTGTATTCTCATACTAATTATGCCCTATCTCTCGATGGCCCATAATTAGTAAGAATCCATTAAGTTTTCTTTATGAAAATCAGCATACTTTCCACTCAAGGAGCATCCCTAAGCCATTACACTACTCTCGTGAGTAATGAACTTAGTTCTGACTATATGGATCCGCTAATCAAGGTTCTCCGATCAGTACTTCCCTTGATTAACTAAGATTCATACAAATCATGGACGTCATCATGGTTGTAGGCGTTAGAGTTTGATATAGTAGAATTGTTTAAGATGAAGAGAAGAATTTCAGAGCATGACTACTTAATAAACATAAATGTTATTGAGTTTCCAACCCCAAGAAAATGGGGGATTACTCACAAGCCATATAAATAACAATAAGAATAAGATAAAGAAGAAAAGATAGAAGAAGAGATACTTATTCTGAATTGAAATGAAGATAAAAGACTTGAAAAGAACCTCTGAATATTATTGATGAAGAACTCAGAATATTGCTCAAGAAAAGTTGAATATCTTTCACAAATTCTGAGAATTTATTAATGTTTGAGAGTACAAATTTTCACTATAGTAAGTTGATGACGCCAAAATCTGGTTGGATCAGCCTTCGTCTAACGGGTCGGATAATCTCAGCAACAGTTCTTGATGGCGGAATCTGCACACGCGAAACAAACGTAAACTACACCGGGGCTTCACCGGCGAAGGCCCTCCGGTGTAAGAATAAGGATATGGGTGATTAGAAATAGAGAATCAATTGACTAGATTAGAGCCAAAAGTTCATTACCCGTTTCTTGTGTAGAGGACCTGTTTTTATAGGCGCGGGAATATGAGTTCTGACTTGATAGGAAAGCCAGGAAGCCCGTGGTGATGTAGGACTCATATTCCTTGGAGATAGACTCCTGATAAGGATGGATGATATCCTGTTATCTGATAGGAGAGTTATCTTGGTTCAGATAAGGACTCTTGATTTTAGAGTTGTAATATAACTCTGTATGAGGTTTCCCAATGATAATGGGAGGTTTACGATGCAAGTCGGCCCGTCATCTAACTTGGCTCGTCATAGAGGCCGGCTAGGGATTAGGCTTCTCGAAGTCGGCCTAGGCAAGGACTGCCTGCTCGTCCTCACTGATGTTGACCTATAAACATGGGCTTGTGAGTGGGCCTCTCGGTATAGGCCCATTAGGTACGCTGGGCCTCTCGTCCGGGTTCCCATCTACTAGGTCGTTTATGTCGTTCAGTGGCCCCCGAGTTTCTATCTCGGCATGCCGAATAGAAATTGTTGGGTATTTAATTTCTGGTTGATTGATGTGACAGTTGTAGCCGCCAAAATCTTTGCTTCGATTTGCTAATGCCAGTAGGATTTAATGCTAATTGAATCATTGTTCTTCTTGGAATGGGAAAACTCCAGTTGGACTCCACATATGAATAATATTAATTACCCTTCAACTAACTCCATCTTAAGTACTATAAATAGAGAATCTGTGTTTCAATTTTCCACATTATTCATGCCTTCTTTCCTTCTCCCAAACTTTATCCATGGCCAAGAGAGAGTATGATAATGCTTTTCCAGAAGAATGTGATTCCTCAGATGACGCGAAGGACTCACCTGTCCTGAATGACGAAAAATCTGCTGATGGCTCATTACTTTCGCCTGAGGATTACTGTCAGGATGGTGAAGACTCAGATGATAGCAATCATGAATGGGAGGAGTCCATCGCCGAAGGTAGTGATGAAGACTCAAGTGATGATGAGGACAACAGCTCCAGCGAGGTTGATGAAGAGGACGAAGAAGAAGAAAAAGACTTCAAGGCTTTCCAGGAAGAGATGAAGTCATACCGAGAGAACCAAAAATAAATAACTTCATGTTGGCCTACTGATAGTAGTAAACCTTTTTTTTTTCTTTCTTTTTTGTACAGGCTAAGCCCCCGGCCTTGCTGTGGGGGGCCTTTTGTTGAATATATATATATATATTAGGGCTCTCTCCTTTGCCCTCCTTGCTCCGTCTTTGAATTCTCTATGATTTGTATGACCTTGAATCTTTCCATTATCATCACCTTTCATATGATGCTGCTACAAAGTAGTGCCGATCGTCCAATCTTAGTCATTATGCCGGCACGGAAAGCATTTATACCTGTCGTTCAACCATAACTTCAATCTCCGCCCGACATCGACTTGACCTTTCCTCATCTCGGCTTCGTCCCGTTCCTGGATACCACTAAGGATGTCGGTCCGTCGTAGAGGTGTCGGCTACCTCTATGTGCTGAACCCTTCAATGTCGATACAGGCATCCAAAAAGCGTGATTTTTGAAGCCGACTGGCATTCCTGCTGTAGGTCTCGGCTTGACACGTGTCGATCTAGCATTTGGCGGTCCGTGTTTCTCAAACGACGGTTAGTTCAATCGCTTACTCTTCTCTTCGTACGGCGCACGTCAGTGATGGGACATTTACCTTGAAAAACGTGGCCCATTAATTAGGAATAATGATGGGGTTTAATGGGAAACGTGCCAACCCGTGGGTACAAGGATATGGTCGGGTCAAATTCGGATCCGACCCGCTCCACCCGGGATATAACTTCAAATTTTCACTCCTTGTTTCACTTTTCGAATTTCAAAAGGGGAAACCCAAAGCTTTGCATTTCACTGGCCCGCATTTCCAACTGGTGCTGAGCTTTTCCGTCGATCTATTCCGTCTAAAGCGTTCAGAATGACTTCCCGACTAATTTCGTCCGATCCTTTTCCATTTCCAAGGTATTTTCTCGCTTTCCTTCCTTTTGTCCATTTTTAGGGTTCCGACTAATTCCTCGAACAGTACATCATTCTCCGTCGGATTTAGTTGTTTTTGCTGACCAAGAAACAGACCCTCATTTTCCCCCAATGTCGGACCTATCAATTCCTGATGCCAAACCTGTGTATGGTTTTTACCGAAGAAACAATAGGATTTATGTTAAATCGAACGGGCATTGGGGGCTGTTGTCTTTGCTCGCCGTAGGAGAAATATTGTACTTAAATGGGTCGCCGAGAGAAGACCTTAGATATCCTTATGGTCTTTACGTGACGAGTGTTAGGACTGACGAGGATGCCAACATGGTCGTCCTTGATAGCTTAAGCGAGGTCCTTGATCATATTTATCTGTTTTATGTAAAGGATAAATCCTTGTTTCGGTCTCGTCATATGAGTGCAACCTCCTCGGCCCCAGTAGTCGATTCGGGGGGGGGGGGGGGGGAAATGGCCTTTTCAAGGCTTCTCGATGAGTCTAAACCCTCTGTTTCTTCTACAGGTATGGCCGAGGAAAGTACCTCCGAGAGAATTGTGGATCGTTTTGACTCAAGCGTCGTCAGGCAGGGACGAGGGGCCAAAACTAAGGGTAAAGGGAAATCAGGGCCAGCCGCGAGCAAACATCCCAAGCCGGGCAAAGAAATGCTTGAGGTGCTGTATTCTCGGTATGGGATAGACCGTGATGAGTATTGCTTGCATTATAGCAAGGTCGTTCCCTTAGATTCGGAGGAAAAAATCCAGAACTTCTACTATAATAAAGCCGTCGTTTCTTTCTTTTACAAACAGTTTCAACTAGGGCTAAGACTTCCTCTTGACCCCTTTATAAATGAGTTCTTGGAGACGTGGGGGATTGTTCCAGCCCATATTGGCACCAATGCTGTCAGATATTTGATCAGCGTCATAGTGTTGTGCCGTAGTCTCAATTTCGAACCCTGTATGTCCGCTTTTGATCATTTCTTCAATGTGAGCTATAATAGGACTTCTAGGACTGTAAGCATCAAGTCTGACCCTGCTAAACCCAAAATTATCTCCCCATCTCTACCACTGTCAGCAAGGTGTCGGGGTGGAACAAACATGTAATTGGGGTTGAATCTCATAGTGGTTGGGAGTTCGCGCTTCCCGAGCTTGGTCCTAGTCGTCCCGAAGAGGTTCACAGACCGACATGGAGTGATAGCCTGATTGCAAAGCTAGAAGAGTTTGCCAGTCTTGGTACCCTTGACTGGAGTGAATTGGAGAGGGATCCTCGCTATTACGTTCAGGCCGGGTTGATGGCGGGCCCCCTTGATGGCGTTATCCCCAAAGTCATCGTTAAGAAGGGGCATAGATTTCCGAACTGGATCGTTCATCCCAACTTTCTTTTCTATCATGAATGTACCCGTTGCCAGGAGCAGAACGACATCTGTCTTAAGGCCGTCGACACGATAGGCTGTAATTCCTAGATCTTTCAACGTGAATTTATCATTTTATCTTATCCCATTTTGACGCTTATCTGTTTCGTGCAGATCTGACTATAGAGCAAGCTGATGAGATCGACTCCACTTATGTTGATCCCGTTGCGGCAGCGAGGGCCAAGAAACAAAGATCTCGGTTGGCCGCCTTGGAGCAACGTCATCAAGATATGGATGATAGGCAACTCTTGTTGCAAAACAAAGATGCTTCTGCAGTGCCCATGGCAGATCGGGTCATCGAGGTGCCGAGTGTGAACACCGATCAAATAGCTCCTGAAGCCGAAACGAATGTTCCTGACGACCAGATATCAAGCCAAGGCCAAGACCAAAGTGCCGATGTGGATGTTGAGGTGGACCAGGACGATACTCTTCGTCGTTCGAAGAGAGCAAGGGTGGAACCTGGGGAAACACCGGACCATCCTTTGAAAGGAACCCCTCGGCCTACTCAAGCATCAGCATCAGCCTCCGCCTCAGTTTCACCAGATGAGGAGGTTAGGAATTGGTTGGAACAACACGGCGGAGCCCCTGTCCTATCTGGACTAGATGTCTCGGTTCGTGCCGGTCCGAGTTTGAAGAAGGGGGCGTGGTCGTCAGACGGGCCATGAATGTCGAAACTCTTGAGCAGCTAGTCTTCGAGAAACCTACCTCCCTCCAGCTCCTGAACCGCAAGGGTTTAATCCTTAGCGAGGTAACGCTCCCATTATTTTGGTCCTGTTTTGTTTTCCTTTTCACCGTTAGTCTAATCTTTTCCTCTGTTTTCAGCTTGCCTCCCTTGCCCAACAGGACTATACTATGTACCGACAGGCCTACGAACTTTTGAGGAGCACCGAAGCCGAGGTCGCGAAGCTCAGAGATGCCAACAGTGACCTGATTGAAAAGGAGACCGCCTTGGAGAAAGACAAGGCTTCCCTTGACGAGCTGTACCGTGCTTCCCAAGCCGAGGTGGAAAGATTGAAGGATTCCTTGCTAACTTCTCAAGCCGATGTTGAAGGGGAGAAGAGGAAGGCCGAGATGATTGCTGGGGAGAAGGCCACAGTTGAAGAAAATCTTGCTTTATTGGAGGACAAGTATGCACGTTTAGAAGAGAGCGTGGCGGAGAAAGAGAAGGTTGTTGTAGAAGCGTATAAGAGAGGGCCCCAGTTTAGGGAAGATTTGAGCGATCGTGTCGGCACGGTGTACAACGACGCGTGGTCCAACCTGACTCGCCTCCTCTATATCGATCCGGAGGTTGACGTCCCATTGGAGAAGTGCGCCCGTCTCTTTCAACAAGATGCTTATAGCGTGGAGGCGAGGGCGGCTCACTCTATGGTTCCGTTTTCGGAGGATGCTCTCAGGATAATCAAGGCTAAAGACAGGAGCGCCAACAGACCTGTTTGGGACCCACCGGCATTGGACCCCAACAACTTCGAGAAGCTTTTGGAAAAGGCCGAGGCAGATCGTGAAGCCGGGCTGGATTGATTTTCTTTAGTAGTATCGGCGAAGTTCCTTTTTTGTAATACTTGTATTTATTCGACTCAGCCCAGAGTTTTCTGGGGGAGTTTAAACACTGTCTTGAGTATTCCCACGACTCGGCCCGTAGTATTTGGGGGAGTCAAAACACTTGGTTATTTATAGGGATTTGCTTGCCTCGTTTGAGGCGTACGTTATCCCCGGTCTTCTTCACTGTTGCGTAGTTAAGCATTACCTCGTCGTTTGTTAGCGTTCTATCTTGGTTTGCAGGCCGTGGTCGTTCACCGATATAGATAGCCGTAAGTCGTCTTGTGTGCTAGTTGTTTGAACTAGGCTTTAGAAGTCATGCGTAAGTGTGCTCGTCAACTTCGTTAGGGTGCTAGCTATTGACACTAGGCTTTAGAAGTCATGCTTTAAGTGTGCTCGTCGACTTCGTTAGGGTGCTAGCTATTGAAACTAGGCTTTAGAAGTCATGCTTTAAGTGTGCTCATCGACTTCGTTAGGGTGCTAGCTATTGACACTAGGCTTTAGAAGTCATGCTTTAAGTGTGCTCGTCGACTTCGTTAGGGTTCTAGCTATTGAAACTAGGCTTTAGAAGTCATGCTTTAAGTGTGCTCGTCGACTTCGTTAGGGTGCTAGCTATTGAAACTAGGCTTTAGAAGTCATGCTTTAAGTGTGCTCATCGACTTCGTTAGGTGACCGTGTCATGTACCATAATCAAAGCTTGATTGATGTAAGTGAAATAAAGGAAATTTTATTGATAAAATCAAACTAAGACAACTAAATATCAACTATATCAATCTAAAACTGAAAATTTGATAAAAAAGAATCAATGGCTAACCGAGATGCTACTGATAGTACTTTCTCAAGTGCTCGGAATGCCATGGGTGCTTAAGCTCTTTTCCTTCCGGAGTTTTGAGCATGTAGGTCCCTTCCCGTATAATGTGGGTGATGACGTAAGGGCCTTCCCAGTTTGGCGAGAGTTTGTTCTGTTGTGACTTCAGGTGTGTCGACTCAATCTTTCTGAGTACCCAGTCACCGACTTCAAAGGTTCTCTTTTTTACCTTGCTATCATGGTAGGCCTTGGTTCTTTGCTTGTAATTGATCATTCTGAGTTGGGCGGTCACCCTTTTTCGTCGACTAGGTCTAGGTCCAGCAGTCGGTTGTACTCATTGATGACCTCGTCATAGTTGGTTACTCTGAAAGTCGGCAAGGCCATTTCAGCTGGTGCCATCGCTTCTGAACCATAAGTCATAGCAAAGGGTGTCTCCCCAGTTGGCCCCCGAGTGGTTGTACGGACGGCCCATAGAGCTAGGGGGAGTTCGTCCAGCCACTTTCCTTGACTGCCTTCCAAATTCTTGGTGAGTGCTTTCAAGACAATTTTGTTGGCGGCCTCGGCTTGTCCGTTGCCTTGAGGATGGCTGACTGACGACTTCTTGTGTTTGACTCCCAACCTATTCAACTCCTCGATGAAGGCATCAGAGAATTGTAGGCCATTGTCTGTCACTATAGTGTGCGGTACGCCAAAACGGCACCATATGTAGTCATGGATAAAGTTGATGGCGTTCTCTTCAGTGATCTTTGCTAGCGGTTTCGCCTCTATCCACTTTGTGAAGTAATCGACCGCCACAATTACATATTTGTTGCTCCCTTTGGCTAGTGGAAATGGTCCAATGATGTCGACTCCCCACATGTCGAATGGCCATGTCGGTATGACCAAGATTTGCTCTACGGCAGGTACTTTGGGTAGGTCGGAGTAGCGTTGACATTTGTCACACCTTTTTACGTAGGCTTGGGCATCCTCCCTCATGTTCGGCCAATAGTAGCCAAGTGTGATGATTTTGTCGGCAAGGGTTCTGGCCCCCGGGTGTCCCCCACAAACTCCCCCATGTACCTCGGCGAGGAGTCTCTCGGTGCTTTTTGGCGCAACACATCTTAGGAGAGGTCTAGAGAATGACCTTCTGTACAGGATGCCATTCCAGACCATGTATCTTGACGTCTTCTTTTTGATCGATTTGGCCTCTAACTCGTCCTCGGGAAGTTTTCCCTTTTCCAGGTAGTCCTTGTAGTCGTCAATCCATGTACTTTCCTCATCATCTAGGAGCAAAATCTCCAGTCTTTCATAGGCAGGCTGGTCGGTGTAAATGATCAGGGGGTCCGAGTCCTCAGCTGTTGCCATCTTTGAAAGTAGATCGGCTTCCAGGTTGTATTCTCTACCGACTTGTCGTATTTCCCAGAACTCAAAGTTCTTCGTCAAGTTTAGGACGAGGTCTTTGTATTTGGTCAGCATGTGGTTTTCGGTGTTGTATTCCCCTTTAACTTGGTTCACCACCAGTTGGGAGTCGCTGTATGCTACCAGTCTTGTTGCGCCAAAGAACTTGGCTCTTTCAAGTCCCAGGATTAGGGCTTCATATTCAGCCTGATTATTTGAGGCAGGGGACTTGAACCTGATAAAATCACGTGCAACATGCTCACCGGCAGGGCTAGTCAAGTAGACCCCGGCGCCGCTTCTTCCTTGGGTAGTTGACCCGTCGGTGTATAGGACCCAACAGTTGGGCGGTAGTTCTTCCAAGGGCTCTCTATCCATAGGGAACTTCCTTTTTCGGGTGGTCGCCGTATGTTCACTTGTAAAGGTGGTCTCGACTAAGAAGTCAGCAAGAGGTTGGGCCAGAAGAGTCTTCCTTGGCTTGTAGGTTATATCGAACTCGGTCAGTTCGATCGACCAGTTAAGTAGGCGTCCTGAGCTGTCCATCTTATGAAGTATTTTTCTAAGAGGAGCATTGGTATAGACCGTAATGGGATGAGCCGAGAAGTAAGCTCGTAGTTTTCTGGCTGCAATTACCAAGGCATAAGCAATTTTCTCGGCATTGAAGTACCTACTCTCGGTATCCGACAGTGCTTTGCTGACGTAGTAGACCGGCTTCTGGATACCGCCTTCTTCTCTGACTAGCACGGCTGCTATGGCTCGGTCGGTTGCAGCTAAGAAAACGTACAATGTCTCACCCATGACCGGGCTACTAAGTAGGGGTGGAGAGCCGAGGTAGTCTTTCAGTTGATGGAACGAGGTCGAACACTCTGGCGTCCAAGCAAAATCCTTGGTTCCCTTCAAGGCTTTGAAGAAGGGGAAGGACTTTTCTACTGATTTAGCAATAAACCTACCGAGTGCTGCTACTCTCCCATTCAACCTTTGAACCTCTTTAATACAAGTCGGCTCCCTCATATCGATCAAGGCTTGGATCTTTTCTGGATTAGCCTCGATTCCTCGCTGAGAAACCATAAAACCTAGAAACTTGCCCGCTGTAACCCCGAAGACGCACTTGCTAGGGTTGAGCTTCATATCGTTAGCTTTTAAGTTGTTAATGGTTTCCTCCAGATCTGGTATATGGCTGCCGATCTTGGTCTTGATCACCATGTCATCAATGTAGGCCTCCACATTCCGGACTATCTGAGATTTGAAGACCTTGTTCACCATCCTCTGATACGTGGCTCCTGCATTCTTTAAGCCGAAAGGCATCATGACGTAGCAGTATACGCCGCCTGCAGCTTGGAAAGCCGTCTTTTCTATGTCGTCCTCTGCCATTTTGACTTGATGATAGCCAGAGTAGGCGTCCAAGAAACTGAGGGTTTGATGGCCGGCAATGGAGTCTACGAGCTTGTCAATCCTAGGGACAGGATAGCTATCCTTGGGACAGGCCTTGTTCAGGTCCGTAAAGTCAACGCACATCCTCCATTTACCATTGTGCTTCTTTACCATGACGACGTTTGCAAGCCACTCAGGGTAAGTTTCCTCTCTTATGATGCCGGCTTTGAGGAGTTTATCGACCTCGGTCTCAATTGCTTTTTCCTTGTCGGTAGAGAAAACTCGTCTTGTCTGCTTGACCAGTTTGAAGAACTTGTCGACTTCCAGTTTGTGGAGAGCAACAGCTTCCTTCACTCCCACCATGTCATCTACTTTCCAAGCAAATACGTCCAAATTGTTTTGGAGTAGGGAGATGAGCTCTTCTCGTTCTTGTTGGGAGAGTTGTTTCCCAATCTTCACTTTTTGATCTGGATAGTCTGGGTTGATGACGACCTCGTCTAACTGATCCACTGGTTTAAGTTCGGGCCATCTCTGAACTCTAGGGTCTCGACAATGATCTGCTTGACCTTTTCCTTGTTTTCCCCTTCCAAACTTAGGTTTTCCATGTCCAACAGTTTCTCGATCTCGGTTTCCATATCAGTCGGCTGTGTGGCCCTCGAGCTAGGGACAACGGCGAGAGCCCAGTTGTCCGTAGCTGTGTTCATCGAGATGCAGCCAAAGCCGTCTAAACCGTAGGTAACCTCGTCCCTAGTTGGGATGTCGTTGTCAGGAATAACCCACTCTTCAGGTTCATCTTCAACAGACGCCAATATAACACCGATATGTGGCATTGAGGTTGTGACCGTGGTTGATTTTGAAACCGTGATTCTTTTATCAGGAGTATCAATTTCCATTTTTGCCTTTGCTTTCCTGGACTTCATCACGTGCTCCAAAAAATCTTTCGGCGACCCTGGGACGCACCCAATTCCAGCCGGGGTGGGGAACTTCACCCTTTGGTGAGGGAGGGAAGCAACCAGACCCAACTTTACTTGACTGGGTGCACCTAGGATAGCATGGTAATTACTGTCTAGATCCATGACTATGAAGGTGACCGTGGCCGAGGTTTTGTAGGGGTGAGTGCCGACTTCAAGGAGTAAGTCGACGGTTCCTTTGGCATCGGCCTTATGATTAGTGAACCCTTCTAGCCTTCCATTATACGGGGTCAGCATTGTATCAGGAAGTTCCATCTCTTTAAAGGTGCGATAATATAGCACATCCTTGGCCGCTCCGGAGTCTATGAGGGGTCTGTCCGCCTCGCAGTTATCAATGCGGCCTGTGATGACTAATGGTTGTTCTCTCATTGCACGGTTTCCCGCCAATTCATTCGGAGAAAAACTGATCACTTCCTCCTTCTCATGGATCCATGGAGGGATGTGGAAGACTTTACTTAGCTCGTAAATCTGCTCCTTGAGTTTCTTGTTGGATGGAATTTCCTCTCGGATCACACCTATCAACCTAGCCTGAGGTGGCCTGTCGACCTGATCATTGTTTTTGTCTTCTTCCCTTGGGCGCTTATTGTCCTTGGTCATGAACTGATTGAGCTTGCCTTGATCCGCCCATTTCTGCAGAATCTTCTTCAGGGCGAAACAGTTCTCGGTGTCGTGACCGTTATCTCTGTGATAGGAGAAATACTTTGTGGTATCCCTTGGGTATTTCGGGTTGTCTTTTAGAGGCTTGGGGTTGGGGAGATCCACCAGATTCATGATCTCAGAGATCGGTTTATTGAATGTGGTGAATGTCTCGGTCCCCTTGGTCCTGTTTTTGCCCTTGCCGTTTCCCCCGTTGGTCCCCTGGGACGAGTTCCCGTTATGTGACTTGTCATGATCTCGGTCTCGTTCCTTATGACCATATAACGTCTTTTTCTTCTCCTCGGCGATGGCCGTGGCATAAGCAACATGGTACAACTCGGCTTTGGTGAGGGGCTCTCTGACCGACAATTCATAAGTTAGCTGCTCTGACCTATGACCATTCGTGAAGCATACAATTATCTCCCTGTCAGTCAGGCGTTCCTCTATTGAGTCGGCAAGATCCCTAAACCGGTTGTAGAAACTCAGGGTGGACTCATTCTTGCTCTGGACCATGTTGGCTAGGTCAGACAACCTTTTCTTTCTAGCACCAGCAGTAGCAAAATATTCCAGAAATTGTGATTTCAACCTGGCAAAGGAATTGATGCTACTTTTCTCAAGGTCCATGAACCAGGACCGAGCTGCCTTTGTTAAGGTGCTTGCAAAGGCCTTGCACATCACGTCATCCTGATTGGACACTAGGGCCATGGTGGCCTCAAAGGCTTGGATGTGATCCAGAGCGTCGGCGTTGCCGGAGTATTTGTCTAGATGCGGGAGCTTTAACTGCGGATTAGGTGGTGCATCCTTAATCCTCTGCGCGAAAGGGCGCATGGCATCGTAATCATTATTGGGTTTCCTGTGCCCCTGATTCATCATTTCAATGTTGTTGAGTCTCTCTCTAAGGTCAACAATGTCCCTTGTGCTGAATGCCGAGGTATGACTGGAACTTACTATGCTTCGATCACGGCGTCCCCTTTCACCTTGGATCGGTTCAAGGCGATGCCTTGAAGGAGTACGGGCGAGGTGGAGTGTGCCGGGGAGGATCCTACCGGGGTGGGGTGCGCCTTAGTGGATCTAGTCTGAGAGGCGAATGACGTCGGGCGTCCCCACGACGTCTTTCCCCTACAATTCTCACTCCAGGGGATTCATCTTCTTGTTCTTCCCGACGGCGATTAATGTGGTCCCTCAGATCTTCATCTAGACTGGGTCTTCCTAACCGTCCGTCTTGGCGACTTACTCGGCTCCGGGGAGGCATATCCCGTCTACAATTTTGTAGGGGCTCCCTTCTGCTCACTCTGTCGTCCAGATTTGTCCCCCTCGTTCCAGATGGCTGAAGTAGGTTAGCCATGGAATTTTCGGGGTCAAGATCTAACAGGGCCCGCTGGGCTTCGGCCAGCTGTTGGAGTGTGTGAACGTTCTGTAGAAGCAACGCTCTTTTGTCCAGTGGCGGCGGTTGTGATGGTCCTGCCCCATTATTGCGGGATCCTGTCCGTCGGCGACGCCCGTATTGGTTAACAACATTGGGGGCCGGACCCTTTAAGCGGGTATGCATCCCTCCCCCTTGTGCGGGTGCCGTAGGTGGGAGTCTCTGGTTCTGTGCAGCAGTGTTTGTGTTGTCGGGGGGCAGTGCATCCCTTGTGGTTTCTTTAGAAGGGGTGGCCTCTCGCCCGTCAACTAATTCTCCAGCCATGTTCTTAGAATTGTCTGACTAAAGAACTGATCAATCGATTTTCCCGGCAATGGAACCAAACTGATGACGCCAAAATCTAGTTGGATCAGCCTTCGTCTAACGGGTCGGATAATCCCAGCAACAGTTCTTGATGGCGGAATCTGCACACGCGAAACAAACGTAAACTACACCGGGGCTTCACCGGCGAAGGCCCTCCGGTGTAAGAATAAGGATATGGGTGATTAGAAATAGAGAATCAATTGACTAGATTAGAGCCAAAAGTTCATTACCCGTTTCTTGTGTAGAGGACCTGTTTTTATAGGCGCGGGTATATGAGTTCTGACTTGATAGGAAAGCCAGGAAGCCCGTGGTGATGTAGGACTCATATTCATGGAGATAGACTCCTGATAAGGATGGATGATATCCTGTTATCTGATAGGAGAGTTATCTTGGTTCAGATAAGGACTCTTGATTTTAGAGTTGTAATATAACCTGTATGAGGTTTCCCAATGATAATGGGAGGTTACGATGCAAGTCGGCCCGTCATCTAACTCGGCTCGTCATAGAGGCCGGCTAGGGATTAGGCTTCTCGAACTCGGCCTAGGCAAGGACTGCCTGCTCGGCCTCACTGATGTCGACCTATAAACATGGGCTTGTGAGTGGGCCTCTCGGTATAGGCCCATTAGGTACGCTGGGCCTCTCGTCCGGGTTCCCATCTACTAGGTCGGTTTATGTCGTTCATAAGTTTACAATGTTTCTAGATCTCCAAAACTACTGATATCTATCTCTATATATATGTTGGGTTTCGTAGTAACATGCGCAGCGGAATTAAGCATTTAAAATTTATGAAACCCAAAGCCCATAGATCCATTCATATGATTAAGTCAAATACAACAAAATGAATACTAGAATACTAACCCTTGATGCCTTTGATTTTGCAACCTTGAATTCGATGGAGGCTTGAAATCTTGATCACGAACAAAGCAAGAATCACGAACTATGAAGATGATAAGTTTCACCCTCTAGCGGTATCCACACCACGAACGAATATCAAGAACAGTTGATCTTGGTTGCTAGACCAAATTATGAAACACGCTTTCACAATTGTAAGAACTATATGGAATTATGAATATTCTTGTTCTTCACCTTTTGGATCTTAGAACAAGAAAATAACCTCTCAAAACCTTATGAAGGCACTCATAATCATGTGTCTAATGGCTGCTGAAAGGATCCTTTTATAGGTCCTAATCCTTAACCCTTAAGGACTTAGGAAACCTAAATCCCGTCACCAAATTAGGCAACAAGGAATTCTGACCGACTTGACTGGCACGGTCGTGCCCTACAAACTGGCACGGTCGTGCCATCAGGTCCGCATGATTCCCCCATATCGACCATTTTCGGCACGGTCGTGCTTGTCTTATTGGCACGGTCGTGCCAAACATGCCGACAGGTTTTGCCTTGGTTTGGATTTATGGCACGGCTGTGCCATTTTAAGGCGCACGACCGTGCCAGAGCCAAAATCTGAGATTCTTCCATAATTCCAATTTAGTCCTTTACGATTCGTTCTATTCGTGTGTGACCCTCTAGGATTACACTAAGTTGGCAATGAGCCCAAACATGAACCCATAAGATATGATTAGGTTCTAGCAAACCGTCATACCTACCCAAATAGTGTAACTAGATACAAGTTCGCATTCCTTTTAGAACATGTCATAATCCCTTTGTCTCCGATGTCATTGAACACAAGTCATGGTCAACAAGTCAACTTGCATTGTTCAATACTTTCTCGATTCCGAATATGTTGATAATCCAAATGACATTGATCCAATCAATCCATTTGGGTTTGGCCAAACATTTCACCAACATCATTCCTTCGAGGAGCCCAAGCTTGACATCTCTCCGAAGAGGGACAAATCCATTTGGCTTATTATTCTTCCCTACGTGAATCCAATCATGCCAATCATACCCTTTATAACTACCGTGTTAAGGCAGCGTTTGAATATGTCAAACATAATGTTCATCAAGTGGAAGACTATAATAACTTCATGTCTAAGGATTCAAATGACATAACTAATATGAGATTTATATATGACATCGACCATGACATAAATCTCATACCGCGGGTCATGTCCAGTACCTTGTTCCAAACAAGTACCCATAAATCTAACATGATCATCCCATGATCATTTAGCCTTTATACTAGTGCTTAAGAAGCTCTAGGGACGGAGATTATTATAAGCAAACACGAGCCATAATAATAATCTTATTATCTCTTTATTATTATGAATAAAATGATAACTTACAACGTTCAACAAACGTGCCTAGGGCACCAACACCAACAATCTCCCACTTGCCCTAGGCCCAATTCCCTAGGTATCCAATACCCATGGACCTAACATGACCATCATGTTTAGCTTTGTGGAATTCCCATTGTTTAGTGTGTCCGTAACGTTATCATTAGTAGGTACTTTGCATATATGTACGTCTCCCTTATCAACGATTTCTCGAACGATAAGAAAACGCCTAAGTATGTGTTTGGATTTAGGATGTGCTCTTGGTTCCTTTGCTTGGTCAATAGCACCACTATTATCACTAACATGGTCTATTGGATTAGCAATGCTAGGAACCATCTTAAGTTCACAATGAACTTCTTAATCCAAACCACTTCCTTTGCAGCATCCAATGCGGCAATATACTTAGATTTAGTATGTAGAATTTAGTGACTCTGCTTGGAACCATTCCAACTTACAGCTTCACTATTATTTATAAAACTCAATTGCGATCTTTTATCATCTTTGTCGGTTTGGAAGCATGCATCCGGGTACCCATATACGACGGGATCATCTTCCATCCCTCCATAGATCAAAACAATTCTTTAGTCCTTCTAAAGTACATTTAAGAATTGTTTCACAGCCTTCCAGTGATTCTCACCGGTTGTCGGATTGATATCTACTCGTCATGCTCCAAGCATTAGATATATCCGCCTTAGTACTTATCATGGCATCATGGATCCAATTGCCGAAGCAAATGGCATCTCATTCGTTTTTCTTATGCTCATCTTTTGTCTTTAGGACATTGAGTCTTGCTTAGAGAAACTCCATGTAACACTGACAAATGTCCTCTCTTAGAATTTTCCATGCGAAATCTTCTTATGACTTTGTCAATGTATGTACATTGGCTTTAAACCATTTAGCTTCCTTGATCTATCTCTATAGATCTAAATGCCAATGACTTATGCTTCATCCATATTCTTCATTGCGAAACACTTTCTTAACCAAATCTTTACAGATTAAAGTATAGGAATGTCGTTTCCAATGAGCAATATGTCATCCACATATTAGATAAGGAATAGCACCATGCTCCCACTAATCTTCTTGTATATACAAGATTCATCTTCGTTCTTGATCAAGCCAAGCTCTATGACTTATCAAAACGGAGATTCCAACTCCCAAAAGATTGCTTCAATCCATCCAATGAATCTTCGAAACTTTCATACCTTTTAGAATTTTCTTGACTATCAGAACCTTTAGGTTGTATCCAATACATCCTTAAGTGAGTTCCCGTTGAGGAACGCTTGTTTTGACATCATTTTGTCAAATTTCATATTCCAAATATGAACATGTGACTATGAAAATTCTAATAAGTTTCTTGCTACCCATGTAACATTTTTCTCCAAGAAAAGTCATTCATCTCCTTTGGTTTTTACACCTTAGGTTAGAATGATCAAGTTCCAAACTTGATTATTATACATGAATTGCCTTTTAGATTTTATGACTCCAAGCCATTAATCTAAATGTGGAGTTGATATTGCATCTTGATAGGTGGTAAATACTTCATTCTAAATGAACTTTACCTCAATACTTTCTATCTCAAAATATCCAATATTTCTTCTAATAGATTGTATTTTATCATGTGTACAAGTACTTGTATATCTTGAACGGATTTTCACAACTCCTTGTGAGAACTTGTTCAACTTCCATCTTAGGTTAAAATATATATTTTCTAGGTCTCGAACCATTCGAGATATGTTTTACTCCCACTGATTCTTTTAGAGATAAACCTTTTATCTAGAAAAGCATCATCACAGGCAACAAACCATTTGTTTCTCATGAGTAAAATTTTATCCTCAAGTTTCCTTAGGATATCCCATGAAAATATATTTATTAGATTTAAATGTGAGTGTGTCCCAGACAACTCCTTTCCAAAAGGGTCTCACCATCTTAAATCTTTATGAAAGACAAACCGAGTTTTCTTTCACCATTTAACCTCTCTTGATGGAATTCAGATTAGTATAATCATAGCGGTTTTAAATACATAACCCCAAAATGAATAATGGAAGATCACTTTGACTTTGTCATCCAACGAACCGTATCCAATAAGGTTCTTTATACTTCCACGCAGACATATCATTTAGAATGATATTCTTAGTGAAGTTGATTTGTGAAACCATTTCACAACTTTAATGATGACCGTCAAATTCTTGGTTTAATTTTTCATCATCATGATCCAATCATAATTTTGAATAGTTTTACCAAGTATAACCAAAATTATCTTTTAGCATTTCTTCTTAATGCACCATACACATTAAAATGTATTAGGTCAATTAAGACATTAGCCTTTTTACCAATCATAGTAAAAGATGTCTTGATCCAAGTAAATAAGATTTGCATAAATCATGTGATTCCAAATCATATGACTTAAAACTCCGCCCCATGGAATTTTAGATATGCATTTCTCATTTATTTGATCAAAACAATAATGCATAAATAATTTTAATTTTTATGTTATAGTCTTTATTACTTTGTTCTTCAAGATTTAGGATATAAGATTTATTTATATGATAACACAATGAAGTAAATCATAATAAATAAAGCATTTTTCTTATTCCAAATAAGAAATTAATATCATTCATTATCTTATAACAAAATAATTTTTCTACTTCATCAGTAAAGTCACTTTACAAGTGTTCTACGAACAATGTTGCAACCATTGCATCATTACTGTTTGTAGACAAAACATTACTATAAGTAGTCTTTCATCTTACTAATTATTCTGGTATCCAATACCCAATAATTAAATTTAGAAAGAATAATTTATAACATAAATATTCCGAGTGGTAGTCCCACTACCATTCCTTTTATTGATCACCCAGAATTTTGACTACAATTCTAAATGGTCAATCCAATTGCCACTTTACCAAATTGCATCTATTAGAGTTATTATTATACCCAAAATTATTTCCTTTAGGTTTGACAACTCTTGTCTTACTTTTCTTTTGGCATTTGGCCTCTTTCCATCATGAACTATGAGCATTGGAGAACCATTCTCCAATATCTTCATCTTCGCAGTTTTTCAGCATGTTAATGCAATTCGAAGAAATTCTTATTCATTTTAAGCATGTTATATTCCATCACTAAGTGATCATAACATTTAAACAATGAATCAAGAATGAGATCCATGGCTTGCTCCAATCCAATTGGACAACCAAGTTTCTCAAGATGCTCTACGTAGCCTTTATCTTAAGCATGTGGAGTTTCATTTATTGCCCTTCACTCATTTTGCAATGAGTGAATGCAACAATGGTTTTATACCTCTCTTGCTTAGATTGCTCTTTGATACATGTGACTCAACTCCACGCATATCTAATATGCTTCCAAAGTTCCAAACTTTGTTGAAGTTTTGAGAACATAATCGTGAGCTTGAGACAACTCACATTCCTAGAATCATACTCATGATTCTTGTGATTGTCTATTCCGGCATTAGGTTCTTTAGGAATTGGCCCATCAAGAATGTACAACCCATCTTCTTACCTTAGAACCATTCTTAGGCTCAGGATCCAATCCATGAAGTTTGTGCCATTCTTTTGAAGCTTTATCCTTAACAAGGATTAATCGCAACGATTTTAGTTGTCATCTACAACCAATGCAAAATTTCCAAAATTTTACAAGTACCAATCTCATTAAAGAGATAAATAATGTATTTTCCAAAAATACTCCCACTAAATTATATAACCTTCTTATACATCCAATGTATAATATAATTTAAATGGGCTAAGATCCAACTTTAATTTAATTTTAAGTACGCTTTGGCGCACCGCTCAAAATTAAATTAATTAGGTAGACAACCCTGTCAATCATATCCCATATGACTCTTAGATTCATTTTTGAGATTCTTTTAAATTGGGCTAAGATCCAACTTTAATTTAATCTTGAGTCCGCTTTGGCGGACTGCTCAAAATCAAATTAATTAGGTAGACAATTTCTTGTCAATCATATCTCATATGATTCTTAGGGATCCAATTTCGAAAGCATGTTTAATCTCATCTTTTGCCTAGGCCCAAAACTGTTTTGACGCCTAATTAAGTCCAACCATTTTAAACGCATAGGAAACTCTTATTCACTCATCTTGCTCATACAAAGATAAAATCAATGCACCTCGCTTTGGCGAGCCCACATGAAAATACCCGTGTACTTACAAGTGTTTTTAATCATGGCATGGAAAAAAGGACTTAAAACTTTCTTTGAAGGTTCATCACATATAGCATACAACATATTTATGAGCACACAAGATAAACATGTTACGCATCAAGTTTAGCCACTAAATTAATCTCCATTAATTTAAGCATAATATTTATGTGTCATTAGTTTCTCTATGATTATGAGGATGAGATTATTTGAACTTTGGTCATCATCTCCAAATCAAGACAACAAGAAGTGCGGCCGAACTAAGCCATTGGCAACCACAATTCCGCACTAATTCAAGAAACTAAGAAAGTAGTCCATGTGGCCGAAACTAAGCAATAGATGGTCTCGATGAACGTAGGCCAATTGCATTCACAATTCCACATGGATCTCCAATCATTGAATCAAGAACTTTGTTTCTCAATTTTAGCAATTATGAACTCTTCATAATTCTAACTTCGTTTTATCTTTGAAACTTTGATTGCGATCAATTTGGGAAACACAATCTCGATGAACGTAGATTAGCCATCCAAACCATGAACTAATCTTAGAATCACAAGACTAAAACAAATAGGAGATTTAAACCCAAGATCCACACCCAAAACCCAAACCCTACCCCCGCGCCAAACCCTAGGTCCGGCCGGGTCAAGGCTTGGGTCCGGTCGGACCCCTTGCGAAAAATTCAAATTTTTTAAAATTCCAAAATTTATCTCAAAATTGTTTTTCCCGATTCAATTAGGATTTGGTGTTCTTGGTGATCCAATCACCATGATCATCAAAACCTTGAATAAACGATTTATTCTTGAATCCCTAGAATATCAAAACTTTGATCCAATCAAAATTTGATAATCCAAACAATTTTAAATCCATCATAATTTTAATTGCGATTGAGCAGTGCGATTAAAGTTTATAAAACAATAAACCACATAAAACACATAGACCACATAAACATCATAATCCCAATATTCAAATCATGTTAGGCACATAAACAATTTATATACACACAACATGATCTTAGTATTGAAATAATCAACATGAACGGGGCTCTGATACCACTGTTGGGTTTCGTAGTAACATGCGCAGCGGAATTAAGCATTTAAAATTTATGAAACCCAAAGCCCATAGATCCATTCATATGATTAAGTCAAATACAACATAATGAATACTAGAATACTAACCCTTGATGCCTTTGATTTTGCAACCTTGAATTCGATGGAGGCTTGAAATCTTGATCACGAACAAAGCAAGAATCACGAACTATGAAGATGATAAGTTTCACCCTCTAGCGGTATCCACACCACGAACGAATATCAAGAACACTTGATCTTGGTTGCTAGACCAAATTATGAAACACGCTTTCACAATTGTAAGAATTATATGGAATTATGAATATTCTTGTTCTTCACCTTTTGGATCTTAGAACAAGAAAATAACCTCTCAAAACCTTATGAAGGCACTCATAATCATGTGTCTAATGGCTGCTGAAAGGATCCTTTTATAGGTCCTAATCCTTAACCCTTAAGGACTTAGGAAACCTAAATCCCGTCACCAAATTAGGCAACAAGGAATTCTGACCGACTTGACTGGCACGGTCGTGCCCTACAAACTGGTACGGTCGTGCCATCAGGTCCGCATGATTCCCCCATATCGACCATTTTCGGCACGGTCGTGCTTGTCTTATTGGCACGGTCGTGCCAAACATGCCGACAGGTTTTGCCTTGGTTTGGATTTATGGCACGGCCGTGCCATTTTAAGGCGCACGACCGTGCCAGAGCCAAAATCTGAGATTCTTCCATAATTCCAATTTAGTCCTTTACGATTCGTTCTATTCGTGTGTGACCCTCTAGGATTACACTAAGTTGGCAATGAGCCCAAACATGAACCCATAAGATATGATTAGGTTCTAGCAAACCGTCATACCTACCCAAATAGTGTAACTAGATACAAGTTCGCATTCCTTTTAGAACATGTCATAATCCCTTTGTCTCCGATGTCATTGAACACAAGTCATGGTCAACAAGTCAACTTGCATTGTTCAATACTTTCTCGATTCCGAATATGTTGATAATCCAAATGACATTGATCCAATCAATCCATTTGGTTTGGCCAAACATTTCACCAACATCATTCCTTCGAGGGGCCCAAGCTTGACATCTCTCCGAAGAGGGACAAATCCATTTGGCTTATTATTCTTCCCTACGTGAATCCAATCATGCCAATCATACCCTTTATAACTACCGTGTTAAGGCAGCGTTTGAATATGTCAAACATAATGTTCATCAAGTGGAAGACTATAATAACTTCATGTCTAAGGATTCAAATGACATAACTAATATGAGATTTATATATGACATCGACCATGACATAAATCTCATACCGCGGGTCATGTCCAGTACCTTGTTCCAAACAAGTACCCATAAATCTAACATGATCATCCCATGATCATTTAGCCTTTATACTAGTGCTTAAGAAGCTCTAGGGACGGAGATTATTATAAGCAAACACGAGCCATAATAATAATCTTATTATCTCTTTATTATTATGAATAAAATGATAACTTACAACGTTCAACAAACGTGCCTAGGGCACCAACACCAACAATCTCCCACTTGCCCTAGGCCCAATTCCCTAGGTATCCAATACCCATGGACCTAACATGACCATCATGTTTAGCTTTGTGGAATTCCATTGTTTAGTGTGTCCGTAACGTTATCATTAGTAGGTACTTTGCATATATGTACGTCTCCCTTATCAACGATTTCTCGAACGATAAGAAAACGCCTAAGTATGTGTTTGGATTTAGGATGTGCTCTTGGTTCCTTTGCTTGGTCAATAGCACCACTATTATCACTAACATGGTCTATTGGATTAGCAATGCTAGGAACCATCTTAAGTTCACAATGAACTTCTTAATCCAAACCACTTCCTTTGCAGCATCCAATGCGGCAATATACTTAGATTTAGTATGTAGAATTTAGTGACTCTGCTTGGAACCATTCCAACTTACAGCTTCACTATTATTTATAAAACTCAATTGCGATCTTTTATCATCTTTGTCGGTTTGGAAGCATGCATCGGGTACCCATATACGACGGGATCATCTTCCATCCCTCCATAGATCAAAACAATTCTTTAGTCCTTCTAAAGTACATTTAAGAATTGTTTCACAGCCTTCCAGTGATTCTCACCGGTTGTCGGATTGATATCTACTCGTCATGCTCCAAGCATTAGATATATCCGCCTTAGTACTTATCATGGCATCATGGATCCAATTGCCGAAGCAAATGGCATCTCATTCGTTTTTCTTATGCTCATCTTTTGTCTTTAGGACATTGAGTCTTGCTTAGAGAAACTCCATGTAACACTGACAAATGTCCTCTCTTAGAATTTTCCATGCGAAATCTTCTTATGACTTGTCAATGTATGTACATTGGCTTTAAACCATTTAGCTTCCTTGATCTATCTCTATAGATCTAAATGCCAATGACTTATGCTTCATCCATATTCTTCATTGCGAAACACTTTCTTAACCAAATCTTTACAGATTAAAGTATAGGAATGTCGTTTCCAATGAGCAATATGTCATCCACATATTAGATAAGGAATAGCACCATGCTCCCACTAATCTTCTTGTATATACAAGATTCATCTTCGTTCTTGATCAAGCCAAGCTCTATGACTTATCAAAACGGAGATTCCAACTCCCAAAAGATTGCTTCAATCCATCCAATGAATCTTCGCAACTTTCATACCTTTTAGAATTTTCTTGACTATCAGAACCTTTAGGTTGTATCCAATACATCCTTAAGTGAGTTCCCGTTGAGGAACGCTTGTTTTGACATCATTTTGTCAAATTTCATATTCCAAATATGAACATGTGACTATGAAAATTCTAATAAGTTTCTTGCTACCCATGTAACATTTTTCTCCAAGAAAAGTCATTCATCTCCTTTGGTTTTTACACCTTAGGTTAGAATGATCAAGTTCCAAACTTGATTATTATACATGAATTGCCTTTTAGATTTTATGACTCCAAGCCATTAATCTAAATGTGGAGTTGATATTGCATCTTTGATAGGTGGTAAATACTTCATTCTAAATGAACTTTACCTCAATACTTTCTATCTCAAATATCCAATATTTCTTCTAATAGATTGTATTTTATCATGTGTACAAGTACTTGTATATCTTGAACGGATTTTCACAACTCCTTGTGAGAACTTGTTCAACTTCCATCTAGGTTAAAATATATATTTCTAGGTCTCGAACCATTCGAGATATGTTTTACTCCCACTGATTCTTTTAGAGATAAACCTTTTATCTAGAAAAAGCATCATCATAGGCAACAAACCATTTGTTTCTCATGAGTAAAATTTTATCCTCAAGTTTCCTTAGGATATCCCATGAAAATATATTTATTAGATTTAAATGTGAGTGTGTCCCAGACAACTCCTTTCAAAAGGTCTCACCATCTTAAATCTTTATGAAAGACAAACCGAGTTTTCTTTCACCATTTAACCTCTCTTGATGGAATTCAGATTAGTATAATCATAGCGGTTTTAAATACATAACCCAAAATGAATAATGGAAGATCACTTTGACTTTGTCATCCAACGAACCGTATCCAATAAGGTTCTTTATACTTCCACGCAGACATATCATTTAGAATGATATTCTTAGTGAAGTTGATTTGTGAAACCATTTCACAACTTTAATGATGACCGTCAAATTCTTGGTTTAATTTTTCATCATCATGATCCAATCATAATTTTGAATAGTTTTACCAAGTATAACCAAAATTATCTTTTAGCATTTCTTCTAATGCACCATACACATTGAAATGTATTAGGTCAATTAAGACATTAGCCTTTTTACCAATCATAGTAAAAGATGTCTTGATCCAAGTAAATAGATTTGCATAAATCATGTGATTCCAAATCATATGACTTAAAACTCCGCCCCATGGAATTTTAGATATGCATTCTCATTTATTTGATCAAAACAATAATGCATAAATAATTTAATTTTTTATGTTATAGTCTTTATTACTTTGTTCTTCAAGATTTAGGATATAAGATTTATTTATATGATAACACAATGAGTAAATCATAATAAATAAAGCATTTTCTTATTCAAATAAGAAATTAATATCATTCATTATCTTATAACAAAATAATGTTTTTCTACTTCATCAGTAAAGTCACTTTACAAGTGTTCTACGAACAATGTTGCAACCATTGCATCATTACTGTTTGTAGACAAAACATTACTATAAGTAGTCTTTCATCTTACTAATTATTCTGGTATCCAATACCCAATAATTAAATTTAGAAAGAATAATTTATAACATAAATATTCCGAGTGTAGTCCCACTACCATTCCTTTTATTGATCACCCAGAATTTTGACTACAATTCTAAATGGTCAATATTGCCACTTTACCAAATTGCATCTATTAGAGTTATTATTATACCCAAAATTATTTCCTTTAGGTTTGACAAACTCTTGTCTTACTTTTTTTTTGACATTTGGCCTCTTTCCATCATGAACTATGAGCATTGAGAACCATTCTCCAATCTCTTCATCTTCGCAGTTTTTCAGCATGTTATGCAATTCGAAGAAATTCTTATTCATTTTAAGCATGTTATATTCCATCACTAAGTGATCATAACATTTAACAATGAATCAAGAATGAGATCCATGGCTTGCTCCAATCCAATTGACAACCAAGTTTCTCAAGATGCTCTACGTAGCCTTTATCTTAAGCATGTGAGTTTCATTTATTGCCCTTCACTCATTTGCAATGAGTGAATGCAACAATGGTTTTTTACCTCTCTTGCTTAGATTGCTCTTTGATACATGTGACTCAACTCCACCCCTATCTAATAGGCTTCCAAAGTTCCAAACTTTGTTGAAGTTTTGAGAACATAATCGTGAGCTTGAGACAACTCACATTCCTAGAATCATACTCATGATTCTTGTGATTGTCTATTCCGGCATTAGGTTCTTTAGGA
>JAOWBW010000199.1:0-78648 GCA_026119855.1 Campanula takesimana
TGATAAGAATAAATGGTTCGAGGAGATATGGTGACAAGAAAGGGAACACAAGGGAATGAGCAACATAAGACAACTAGAAGGACAACAAACGATAATCTCGCTCCCACATTTCCCCTCCTTCATCTTCAACATGTTGGGAGTGTAGTCCTAAAACCATTAGGAGGCAAAGGGGAAAATGATTCCAAGATCATAAGGGGTTTGGAGGAGATCAATGAGAAGTCAAAACGGAGAAGGAACCGAGAAGTGCCAGAAGAAGGATATTCGGCTGAATATGGTTGTGCATGTGGCCGAATATTTTCTCATATTTGGCCGAATATGACTGTGCATGTGGCCGAATATGGTGTTTCCTGATACAGGTTTTATTCAGTTTCCTATTTTGAAGAGATTTCTTCCATGTATTGGTTTAGGACTTCCTTGTAAGCCTATATAAGCATAAATTCGTCCATATTATTGTGTACCCAAAAGGAGAAAGTTAGGATATCAAGAGAGCACAAAATAGTGTCTAGGAGGGGGGCCGGGGGCCTAGGAGAGCCATGGTGGGCGATCCTACAACCCGGCCATGACTATGTTTGTATGTTCTTGTGGAGGGGAGATAATAAAGTATAGGTGAGAGATTATTATTGGAGAGTAGCCATGCTAGATCTATGTGAGCGCATGTGCTAAAGTTGTAATCTTTACATATATTATTATAATGATATCCTGGCTAAGTACCCCCAGATGTAGTCATGTGTTGATGAACTGGGTTATCAAACATCGGTGTTATTTGTTCTTTCATATTATTATTCATGTGTTGAATTATTTTCTCCATGTTGATGACTGCTAGTGAATGCGGATATCCCCCAATTCCCCAACACAACAAAGGTGGTGGATACGTCCTTGGGTTTTTACTTCTCTCCCCCTCAGTTACTTGCTCTATCTTGGACAGAACCAACTATCAAATGTAGCATTGAGCATATAACACGGTTTGTGTCTCCGAATGTATAAATTACTACCTCCGTCCGCAATAAGGGGTACAAAAATGTTCATGCATGAGAATTAAGGAGGGAATATTTATATTCAAGAATATTGGTAGGTGAGTGGGTGCTGCGAGTATGAAAAGTAAAGTAGGAGAGAGAAAGTGAGATAGAGAACAATGTTGGAATAGAGACAAACCGGGAAACTAGCGAACAAAAGAGAAGAAAACAGCAAAAACGGGGAACAGGCATCGCAAGGCCGTGCGTGGATGGTACCTCGGTTGTGCAGGGTGAGGGGGCACCATGTGAGCGCACAGATCCGCTGGAAATCTCTGGGGGTTGCGTGCTCGGGCGAGCAGGCCGAGCATCGCCTTGGCCGGGCCAAAAAGCTATTTTCGGGTTTTTTCTTTTGTCTAGGGTTTGGACTTGTTCCTAGGTTGGTATATAAGCATAGTTCCGCCCCCAAACTTGTTGTGATAGCATATTAACATAATATAGTGCAAGATCCTGGCTTTGTAGTGTCCCGAGACGTAGTCAATTGAATTGACGAACTGGGTAAACAATTTCATGTGTTCTTTTGTGTTTTGCTTTGGTTATCGTTCTTGTGATTGTGTGTGCCATAATTTATCTTGCGATCTGTTTGTTTGGAGAGTAAATACCACAACAAACAATGAGTGGATGTTTTTGTGAATATGACGAGTGGGTCCAACTATATAAATAAATATTAAAAACTTTCCATTTTAGGTAATGTGACTTATCAAAAAGACACCAAAAAAGGAAATTTGTGCCCCCATCTATGAACTCCTTTGAACTCAAATGTCATTTTTTTATATAAACAACCTCGTCTTATGGTCACTGAATTTGATACACACACAATAAGCAGTGGCCTGCCAAAGAGCACGGTCTCAAGCGGCATACCTCACCTTCCTAAAGGAAAAGTTGGGGGTTCGATTCCCCTCCCCCAATTAATAATAGTTAGAAAAGGGTAAGCATTGGCCTGTCAAGTGTTAAAGGCCACGTCCTGTTCAAATTTTAAACCTATGCTCCTAAAAGGTTCAGAAAAGGGAAGTCATACCCCTGAGTGTCAATCATCAGACTGTGTCAAGGCTAGAAGAGAAGGTTAAAGGTCTATACCATGCACACCATTTGAACTAAAGACAGGTAATTTAGCCACAAGGCCTTGTAAGGAAATATTACGAGTATATCAGAAAGAAGTAGCATTGATCAAAAACGTGAACAAGATTTCACATAAAAGTTAAAGAAATCATTAGAAACGCAAGAATGAGAGAGAGAGAGACCCACAGAAAGAAAAGAAGAATCGTGAAACACGTTTATTTTAGTTATAAAGTCCTTCAACTACTTACAGAAATGTCCAATGTGTTGTGGACAAAAATCGATCCAGAAAGATTCATTTCTAGTCAGCACGGGCACATAAAGATGCAACCTGAGCAATAATTAAGAAACAGGAACTATTACATAGATTACCATTAATGCATAACCATCTTCGGAGCACATTGCATGCTCAGTCACGTGGAATCTCATTGTAGCAGGTAACAAAGCAGATAAACATCTGGAATCGGGCTTTGACTGGCCAATGGAAGCTCTGCAAAGCTACATACACTTCTACAAATCTGAAGACAGAAACAAGCACTGTTACTTTGGATTTCCTGCCCTTACATGCCTGTCAATCTTCTTTCTGGTAGAATGGTTTGAAATTGGCACCGTTATTCGTACCTCTCACCGACTAGGACCAGTAAAATGGAAATTCCACTTGATGCGTCTTTCTCTCTATCCACTCAAGAAACAGAGAAAGAAGGAAAATGTAGATAAGGAGAACAAAAGAAAAGCAAGCAAGCAGCCAGCACCAAACCAAATTATAGCATAATGCATAAAAGATCAAGGAAGCATGTGGTGGCACATTCCTTTGAACAACATTGGGTGACCACCCAGCGCGTGCCAGCATATTTCCTTGAACAAACCTAAGACGCCCCATTGACTAGTCACCAGGTCAACTCCACCACATTGCATGAATTCACCCTCAAAGCCCCCAAATAGTTGCAGCATAATCTCTAATGGAAAAGGGAATGCAAGCAAACATGTTTAAACAGGAAATCATTGCAAAAGGCTGCCCAAGTGATCTTGAGGAGCAAAAACAAAAATTTACAAGAACTGAAGTGTGGACATCATTCAGAATAAAAGCTAAATTTGTACTATCCTGCTTGATCCCTTGTCAAAATCAATTGCCAATCTTTATTACACTAATTCAAAAAAAAAATACAGGAAGCTAATGGAGCACCAGTAAAGTAGAATTTCTCTTCTGAAATTGGGACACAAGCATGAAGCAATAGAGAAAGAGATAGATAACTTGCTTCCAACAGAGAGAAAATGTTACAAGTATGATAAATAAACCATTTGCAAAGCTTCAATAATAAAAAGTTATCCCTACTCTTATGTTAGAATACACTATAATTCAAATACTGATCTTTGTTTGAGAATAAAGGTCTGTTATACAATTGAAACTGAAGTTAAGCATGGACTGAACAGACCATGATTAGAGTAAAGCAGAACCATATTCGATGTGTGGCTAGAAAAGTGATGCAATACAAAAAAGAGGTAAACATCAACAGTCTTAGATATACTATTTTTGACAGTGTATATCAAATGAAATAAAACTAGAAAGTAGAAGATCCAATCCAACTGTTACCAGTAACTTGCATAGCCTAACCTATAGGTAACATAGAAGCGTAATGTTGGGACAAGTTATGAAGCAACTGCAGCAAAATTTGATCGTCCAGGGAGAAACGAAGTCTCACTTCTACTGCATACACCTCATTCAAGCAGCTCATGAAGTTTCTTAGATACAAATACAACAGCAGGTAAAGAGTAAAACAGAAAAGGATAATACTTCCTTGCAGGACATGATCATTCAGCAAAAAGATAGCTCACACTTAAAACAATTATACGACTAACATGATGCTACTGAATCTACATTAAATATAACTGCACCATAATCATCCAAGAAACTGACTGGCTGCACTAAATCACTACACATTCATTATTATAGGAACACTAAAACAGCAACAACAACTACAAACTACAGCTAATACATAAAGGAATCTTACTTCACTAAGCAGCCTTAACCTTGTCATCACCAACAACCGAGAGTATCGGTAGACTACTAAGAAACTCATCAAGACCTTCAAAAAACCCAATTCCTTCAATGTTATCCTCCTCCCTCTGTCCTCCTCGATTCCCAGCAGGTTCTTCCCCATCATTGTTATTGAACTCCACATTCAAATCCAACTTCCCCAACTCCTTAGCAACCCTCCCTGACTGTCTTCTTGGAGCAGTACCCACAGCTTTCTTACTAGTCTCTGCTTTCTTACTAGTCTCAGCCTTCTTACTAGTCTCAGCCACTGGTACATTAGGCACCACCACAGCCTCCTGGACCAGAAACCCCTCCCCTCCATTCTGACCATTCCCCACATTAACACTATGCACCACGTTTACACCTATAGCTTGCTTTTTTTTCGACCAGAGCCCTTTTTCCTAGTCCTCGATTTCACAGTCTTGGCTTTCTTCTTCTTCCTGCTCCGTATACTACGCCATCCAATATCAGAATCATCACTTGGTTCAGACACTCCAACAAACACATCATCCACTACATCATCAATATAGATCCTAGGACCCTTATAATAGTTCCTCTTCGGCTTCGTATTATTCTGAAATTTCGGACCTGCAAACATTGCTGAAAACGGTGCCCAACTCGAACCATCACCCCTATTCTTCTCAAAACTAGACTTTGAAATCCCTAGTGGAAAAAAACCCCAGCAGTAATATTGTGTTTCTTTCCCTCCAGACACCAGGGGAGGCGATTGGACAGCCACAGCCTGGAAAGCCCTTTTACAATTCTGGCACCTGAGCGTGCACTCTGCATAAATCTTGAAATATTCATACATGTTGAAACAAAATGGGCATGCAGTCCAAAACTTAGAAGAACCATCCTCATTGCCACCATCCGTTCCTCTCTCCTCCCTAACCCCATTACTGTTCTCCTGCCCGACGGGTGTAGGCGTATTCCGCTCTTGTGGTTGCTGTTGTGGAGGTTGAGGTGGAGCCGGTTGAGTAGGAGGTTGCGGTTGTGATTGAAATTGAGGTTCAGATTGCAGGGGTGGATGCTGTCGTTGCTGAACTTGGGGCTGGTGTAGCTGCTGCTGGTAATGCTGTTGTTGTTGTTGTTGTTGGATGAGCTTACTTTGAAACGAAGGACGAGTCGGTAGTTCGGTTTCATGACTCGACCCGGCTAGGGTATGTTGCGACAGAAAATTATGCTGTTGGTGAGGTCTAATTACAAATGGGCGCTCCGGTCGTTCCTGCTCCCGACTCGATCCAACAACGTTCTGCGGCGAGAAAAAATTGTGCTGCTGTTGCTGCTGCTGCTGCGGCGGGGCCGGCTGTTGGTAGTGATGCTGTTGTTGTTGTTGCGGCGGAGCCTCACGGGTAAACCCGATAGGGTTAAATTGCTGCTGCTGCGAAAAATTAATATCATTATCATAAATCGATTTTCGCATAGGGTTAGAAAGCACAGACCAAGCCTCGGAGACCAGCTGGAAGGCCTGATCGGCGTAGGGCAGCTGAGTTTGGCTAGGGTTGAGTAGAAGCGCGAGCCGCCGGTACTGGCTAGCAATCAGCTCCGAGTCATGAGTCAACTGAACGAGTTGAAGGATCGAGTACCAGTCGGGCTGATTATCGTTGGCACCGACCCGTTTGTCGGCAGCCATGAGGGTGTCGGTGATGGCGAGGATCTGGTCAGCGAGTTCAAGTCTAGGGTCAGACTCTTGGGCTCGGATCGCGAATGTCTTGCTTCCAACAAGGTCCCGATTCATGAGCAGCTTCTCGGCTATACCTAGCCACCGTTGCGCCTCCGCTCTGGCGATAAAGCTGTGAGGGTCCATTTTCTCCGGCGGTTTCTCTCTCTCTCTAAAAACAAACTGAGGTAGAACCTTTCTCTCGCTATCTCTCTCTCTCTTCTCGCCGTTGATGGAAGGAAAGGAGTTATAATAATCGGAACCGGAGAGATAAACGGACAATTATTTCACGGATGGACGAAAAAGGACTGTGATTTAGGGGAAAAGGGGAATTTGGGGAAGTAGGTGAAGTCAACACTGAGTGAAGGTAGGGGTATATTTGCCATAATGACGGAATCTCTGTAATCTGTTTGAGATATTGGTGTGGTTACATTTCGAAAATTCGGAGAGAATGATTACACCGGTGAGGTCGTATTTTTTTTTAAAGATTAGGTTTTTGTAAAAACTAGTTTCTCTTTTAAATTATTAAAATTTACCTTTTTTTTTTTTTTTTTTCATTTAGGAACATTTCGTTTGGAAAATATGAATTTTTATAACTTTTGTGTTGTTTCAAACGTCTCTAATTTGTTTTTAGTGGTAAGAAAGAACTCAATCATGGGCTTTTCATTTGGATCGCGCTTTTCATTTGGATCGCGTTATACGAAGGGAACTGTTGGTTTCAAATTGCAATAAGGGTATGAAAAATAGCTAGAGGGATGTGAATAACTGTTTTGAAATTCTTTTCAAACCTTTGAAAAATTCAATTACAAATGCGCACTAAGTTTTTTTAGCGTCATGATATGCCCCTCAAAGAAAGAGTGAAATGTAGAACGGAATTTTGTTAAGTAAATGATGCGCAAAGAGTGAAAAGAAACACACACACTAAGTAGTTTGGCTTATAGAGTGTGTAAATAGAAACTAAGGCAATAACTCACAAACACAACAATATTCAAAATCTGCAAATAACAAACAAGCAAGTAGTAAGATGAAATTGAAAACACGAAATTAAATTGCAAGTAAGGAGCGCTATTTGGAGAGGTTCGGTCGTGAAAAGATCTACGTCATCTACCAAGATAGTTAGTCTTGAATTTCTAATGGAGATCTTATATTATGAGTTTGATTACAGATTACAGCTTTTGAGTATAATCAACTCAAGATCTATTATCTATAAAAGAACAAACTCTAGACTAAAACTAGTGTATCTCTTCAAGAAAGATCTAAGTAATCAAACTTGAAGAGGTGAGTGTGTGTTCTTAGTTTTAAGACTCTTTAGATCTATGAGATTTAGAGCACAATAAAACTAAAGTGTTACAAGGTTTTTACGATCTGGGCTAGTGATGAATGTATGAAGGTGATCTTGAAAATCTATAAAATTTAAGAACAATATTCAAATTTTCAAACTTCTCTCTCAAAGCGTGAATTCTAGCAACTTCAAATATTTGAGAAATGTGGTCGTTGAGAATCCATGTGTTGGAGCTCGTTGATTGTATCACGTATCCAATTATAGTGGTTAGACAAAAAGTGTTTGAGAGCTGTTGAGGACAAATGTCTTAATCTTGGGTGCTCCCAAAACTTTGATTCACCGTTGAATTTTGGTTTTAAGTTTGAATACTTGAGTCTTCATATCTTGACAAGATCTTCATATTTGTCTAAGTGTTAGAGAGAGGCGCGTCTATGTTAGGGGCTCTATGTATAGTAGGCGCACTATACATAGGCGCTCCAAGTTCTAAAGTTTCACAAACAATGGGGCGCATCACTTCATGATAGGCGCACCATGTTTGAACTAGGCACACTACTTTGTATAAGGCGCACCATACTGATGATAAGAGGCGCACAAACATTCTGACGCTTAGAATTTTTTTGATATTGATCCTATTACAAACCCTAGTCTATAAAATGGGCTATCTAAATAATGAAGTACTCCATCCGTCCCATTTGAAGCTTCACATTTTGGTGAGGGCACACAAATTAATAAAAAGTGATGAGTGTAAGAAGGATCGTGGGAGGGAAAAAGTTAGTGGGTGTGACAAGTGGGGCCTACAATTAAAATGTGTGAGGAGGAAAAGTTAGTGCGTATGACAAATGGGACCCACAATTTAAGTATGTGAGAGGAAGAAGTGAGTGGGTTGACAAGTGGAGCCCACATTTTTTACCATTTTAAAAAATGATGAAGCTTTTAACGGGACACCCATTTGGGTAAACGATGAAGCTTCAAATGGGACAAAGGGAAGTCTTAAAGTCCATAAAATACAACTTAAGTAATGTATCAATCAAATCTAACATTAAGAACATGAGATATAAGTGGGCATATCCAACAGATAAAACCAAACAATGTTAATTGTGTACTCTGGAAATCTCTAATATTTATATAATTAATGAAAAATATTTATAAATATATTGGTATTTATTTTTTAAATACTTAATTTTGCAGATATTAAGAAAATAGTAAATTTTCAAGAAAAACAAAAAAAACAGATTAGTAAAATTTTTTGATAATAAATATTTAGTGATAAAACAATTTTAAAAATCATTTGAAGACAAAAATATCATATATTTATTAGATAGAAGGAGTACCCTTTTTTTTTTTTTTTTAAATATTAACTATTTTTGAAATATAGTCTCTTCTTATAAATATGTACTTAATAGAAAAAATAATATCAAACTTACTAAGATATACAGTAGTCTTTGTCGATTTCTCTCTTCCACCTTCCACCATTGTCGCGGTTATAGGGTACACAATTTTTGGCATTCCTAGAATTATCTGCCTCCAGTTCTGTTATTCATTTCTTCGAACTCCTGATAGTATATACGTTTTTTTCCTCTTCTCTTATCTTTCATTAATTATTTTTGTTGGGGATAATTGCAACTTCGTTAGTTACTTATGTCAGTTGCTGTAAGTTTTGTCTGCATCCTCTCCTATCCCTTTTATATTTAAACAAAGATAGTTTTAAAACAAACACAAATTTATCTCTCTAACTCTAATCTCAAATCTGATTTTTCTGTTCTTTTTAAAAATATTTCTTTCTATCAATCAATCAAAAGCCTTGATATATGTTTATCTATAATCTAAGCACATAGATGTCGTTCTAGATTTTGATTTTTGATTTTGCCATTTTTGGGTTTGAATAATTGAAAAGGAATGTGGTGAAACGGTGTTTGATTTTGGATTGTTCTCTCTGTTGAGTTGTGGAGTCAAAGCCGCGATAAGTCGAGATCGTGCAAAAAAGATAGAAAACAAAGAAAGTTGATCTTGTCTGTCCTAGTACGCCAAATTGATTTAGAGTCCTTATTTAAGTCGATTAGGCAATTTAGTTATTCCAAGTTTCCTATTTAATTTAGGTTTTGGACTTTTATGCTTATATAATTAAGCGCTTGCCAAAAATAATGAGTGCCAGGAAAATAGTCAAAAAGAATCTGTGAGGTCCACAAGAGAACTTGAGACAGTTGTAGGCATTTTGGGTGCCCTTAGGGAAATTCCATAGATGGCTAATTGTATGTCTAGGGTTAGAATGTGATGAATTCATGGTAGAGAGTGAATGGGCTTTATTGTAACACCACAAATTTATTGGGAGTGGAGTCCTAAAACCAAAATGGGACAAGAAGGCAAAGGAGTGCAAACCAAACGGGGATTGGGGGAGATCAAAACAGAGGAGGAAAAACTGCACAGCAGAGCAGGTGACGTCTGGGCCATACTAGGCGGGCGCCTGACCTTGGCAGTGAGGAGCGGATTCTGTGAAAATATTTTAGGCGGGCGCCTGGTCCCTACCAGGCAGGGGACCTGGTCTGAATTCGGGAAAGTGCAGAATTCGGGAAAGTGTTGTTTTTTCTAGGTTTCTCACATGTATTTGGTTTAGGTCTCTCTTGTACTACTATATAAGCATAATTTCGTCTAGAATATTGTGTACCCAAAAGGAGAGAGAAAGGATATCAAGAGAGAGCACAAAATAGTGTGTAGGAGGGGGCCGGGGACCTAGGAAAGGCATAGGGGGCAATCCTACAACCCGGCCATAGTCATATTGTTTGTGTGTTCTTAGGAAGAGATAATAATATGTAGGAGAGAGTTGTTCATAGAGTTGCTATGCTAGATCTGAGTGAGTGCATATGTAAATTGTAACAATCAACATATTATTATAGTGATATCCTGGCTTGGGGCCTCCGGATGTAGCCACGTGTGGTGGTGAACCGGGTTAACAAATTATGGTGTCTTTGTTCTTTCATATTATTATTTCATGTGTTGATTTATTTCTCCATGTTGATGACTGCTAGTATGGGCTAATGGATGTGGTGATCCCCCCAATTCCCCAAAAAACTGATATCAGAGCTTTCATTTGAGATCTAAGGGAGATCCAAGGTGAAGAAAAGAGACAACAGATTTTCGTGCAGCGCACGTGCAGAATTCGTGCAATGCACATGCAGGTTCAGTGGAGCTCACGTGAAGATTTCGTGCAGTGCAGATTATTTGTGTGGAAGACGTGCATGGATCTGAGAGCTTTTAGGGTTTATGGTTGAAGCAAGACACGTGCCAAATAGGTCAACGATCGTGTGAAGATCAGATAGTCCGAATAGTTCGTTTGTTTCTTATGAGATCTGCAGAAATTCGAGGTAGGATTTGGAGATTCAGAGATCATGATGGATCAGGAGGTGTTCAAGGGATCTTGGAGAAGTTAAGGAGGTTGGAGAAAAATATGAAAGAAAGGAGGAATGCATCAGTCACTTGCGTAAGCAACCGACGATGCAAAGGTGAGTGGTATAAGCCGGTTAGACCACGTGAGAAGAGGAGGACTTCTCGCAAATGACGGACGGGGGTTAGAAGGATGTTGTACTCTACCAACAACATCAAATTCGTTCCGGGTGGGAGCAAGAGGCGTAAAGACTGGCCTATTGGTGTAAAAGGGGGAGACATCAATAAACGGTGTATTAGGGTGGAGAGGTGACAATGTGTCGCTGATCAGCAAGGAGACAGTCACAAGTACCTAACAGAGAGCGAGAAAAGATCACAAGAAGACAATGCAAGAAGCAAGGTGTGTCCGAGTTTCACGGGGAGCATTGAAAGGGGAGTGGATCTAGGAGGGAGAAGGCGAAGTTAGTCTTGCAAATAAATCAAGGTAGAAGTTGATTTAGGGAGGCAAGAAGGATCTAACACGGAGAGGTTGAAACGTCGCTTGGTTTCAACTCGCCTTATTATTGAACGTAGAGGTTCATGGTGGAGGAGCGTGGAGGCTCAACATGGTGTAATGGTGGAGCGTGGAGGCTTATCATCAACACAATGGAGAAGCTTAGTGCACGGTGTTACAATATTCGAAGGAGGTCATCTTCGTGGTGGGAGCTTGACGGGGACATTACTATGCTTATGGGTTTTAGTCTTCAGGTGGGAGATTGTTGGGAGTGGATTCCTAAAACCAAAAGGGGACAAGGAGGCAAAGGAGTGCAAACCAGATGGGGATTGGGGGAGATCAAAACGGAGGAGGAAAAACTGCACAGCAAAGCAGGCGGGCGCCTGGGCCATACCAAGCGGGCGCCTGACCTTGGCAGTGAGGAGCGGATTTTGTGAAAATAATTCAGGCGGGCGCCTGGTCTGAATTCGGGAAAGTGCAGAATTCGGGAAAGTGCTGTTTTTTCTAGGTTTCTCACATGTATTTGGTTTAGGTCTCTCTTGTACTGCTATATAAGCATAATTTCATCTAGAATATTGTGTACCCAAAATGAGAGAGAAAGGATATCAAGAGAGATCACAAAATAGTGTGTAGGAGGGGGCTGGGGACCTAGGAAAGCCTTGGGGGGCGATCCTACAACCCGGCCATAGTCATATTGTTTGTGTGTTCTTAGGGAGAGATAATAATATGTAGGAGAGGGTTGTTCATGGAGAGTTGCTATGCTAGATCTGAGTGAGTGCATATGTAAATTGTAACAATCAACATATTATTATAGTGATATCCTGGCTTGGGGCCTCCAGATGTAGCCACGTGTGGTGGTGAACCGGGTTAACAAATTATGGTGTCTTTGTTCTTTCATATTATTATTTCATGTTTTGATTTATTTCTCCATGTTGATGACTGCTAGTATGGGCTAGTGGATTCGGTGATCCCCCAAATTCCCCAACAAAATTGTGATAGAATATCCTATCTTGGTGTCTCCAAACGTAGTTCGGTCGCGGGATGAACCGAGTGAAAAATACCGCGTTCTTTCTATTTTGTTTCTTTCATGTGTGATTTTTGTATGCATGTTGTTCATTCTCATGGGTATGGTATGGGACATGAGCTAATCAGATACCGCAAAATTCACCAACAATTGTCAAAGCTATTTAGTGAGGGATATAAGGGTTGTCTGAAATTGATTGGAGGAAGTTGCATGAATCTGAATCAAGAATTGCATGGATACAAATGGATTAGAATGCATTGATCCAAATAGGATCAAGAATGCATAGATTCGGATGGAATCGAGTTGCCGGCATTTAGATTAGGGTCACAAAATTTCAGTTAATGTTCGGGCATAGATCCACAATCGGGTTGCGAAAATTCTGACAAAATCAGAGCGATTGAGATCTAGGATGGATTTGGTGTTATTGAGGACTGCATGAGCTGCGAAGATGATTTGAAATGGATCGACATTTGAAATTTGATGGGATAGAATACGGGAAACGGGTCTGGAGACATGGAAGTTTACCGCCAGCTAACTCGGTAGCTTAGGGTAATAAAGTACCATAAGCCTTTTGGCCATGTAAGAAGAAGTTCTCGCAGAATGATGGACGACCACATGAGTTTATGTTTGCAACCAAGATGCGAGGGTGGATAAGCCGAGAAGGCCACATTGGGAGATAAAACTTTCTCACATAATCGGTATGTTGTATAGAAGGATGATGGTTGGTAGGCTAAATCGCACACCTACAAATTTAATCCGGAACTCGGTCCTAATTAATGTAGCTAGGATAAGTCCAGAATTGATCACGAAGAACGATAACTTGTTTATGTAATTTTCACTTAACAAGATTGAGGGAAAACTTGATTATTAAATCCTAAATCATAAGTAAACAAAATTGAGCAAAAACAATAATCAAGAAATACTTCAGATATGATACTATCCCCGCCTTTTAATTGAAATATCATTAGTACTTCTTTTCTCTTTTCACCCTATTCACTTGATCACAAGATTTATATCAATCTATGTCTCTTCTTTCGGATTAGTTAATAGTAGTGGCAGACTCATTAGAAATCCTAATTAATAAATAAATCTAACTGGCACAATTTAGATCTAAATATTAATCGATTCAAGATTTAAGAGACTTATATCAAGAACACATTCTATCAAGATAGATAATTGTCTAATTTTACCCACTTCGCAAATTGTTATAGCACATATATAATTTATGAAGATGCTATGTTGAATTTCTACACTGTCGGCAATAGAAAATTCTAGCAAATATCGACTGCAAAGATAAATAGGGTGATCAAGTCAACAAACCCTAGCAATAGATCTAAAATGTTCCCGAATTACAATAAAGCCCCAAAATACATATTTGTCCCAAAATACATCAAAACTAGTCTAAATACATCAAAAATTATAAACTAAACTCATAGAAACATAAGAAATAAATGTATACGATCTGCCACATCAATGGTTCAAGTGAAGCAAAGAAGGAACACAGATCATCGATACCAACATGAACGGGATCCAAAACTCTAGAATCGATGGGTTTCTAGGATGACTAGAAAGACCAAGATTGTGTCAAGCATGTGGATATGCAATGTTCTACGATGAAATCGTGGAAAAACAAAGCGGGATGGTTGCAAGAAGATCACGAGGAGTACTCAAGGCAAGGGAATCCGGACAATTGGTTTATGATTCGTTCACTTCAACTTGTCTTGATTGGTTAGGCATAACCTCCGTTTCAACTTTGCTGGGAGTTAGATATATTGGTCATAATGTTTGGATGTCATTCTCAGGCAGGAGTTTGATATGTGGTAGTTATTGGAGTTGGTTTGTCTCCAAGGGAGAGATTTTTGGGTTGTGGAGTCAAAACTGGTAAGAAAGGAGTCAAAGTAGTGTATGGAGAAGTCGAGATCGTGCGAAAATGGAGAAGACTGGATCTGAAGAAATACAGCCACATGTGCGGTCGCAAGGGTGGCAGCTTATGAAAAAATATAATGTTGTTTCTATTTTTTCTTTCATATGTGATTGTTGTGCATGTTGTTTCTTTCCATGGGCATGGTATGAGATATGGGCTGATCGGATACGGCAAATTCCCCAACACTCTCCTTGTTGAGAGTCTTTGCGTTCTCATCCTATTGATATCATTGATTTTTTGCTTGTCTTCTATCATTAAATATGGAATTATCAGTGACTAATCTTACTTTGATTAGTGATGAAGAGGTTGTTATTGCTCTTGAACATCTTCTGGAAAATTTTGACTTTAACAAACTTTGTTTGGTTTGGAGATTTCTCCCTGGTTTGCTCGCTGAAGAATTAGAGCAGATGATGATTTCTTTTTGGTAGGATAATCAATGAGAGATGATTCACGTGGTTTTGATGCAATCACAACATTTATGTATCCAGAAAAAAAAGAGTAGATTGGTTTTTCTTAATCTGCAGGTTGTCAATCTATCATTTCCAAAAAAGCTTGGTTGGCGGTTTATATCCGATCCGGAGGCCTTAGATTTTCGTGTTCTCAAACCTAAAGATTACCAGATTATGGATTTTATGAATGTCAAAATAAGACAGTACCTAAGATATACTTGAAGAGGCATCTTGGTGTTTCAGGACATTGTTAATAGTGGCATAAGATGGAAGATTGGGAATTGTCATAAAATCTGATTTTTTGGTAATCCATAGCTTCATAATGATACTATTTATTTAAGGCATTGCAACTTTATGCATAAATACCCTCTTTTATCATCCCTCTTTATATATTTCTCATGTACTTAGAATTGCTAATTTAATGGCTAATCTTTTATCTCGAGCCGCTCGATTGTACATTAGACATAATACTTAGATTGAGAATTTGATAATTTTGGAGAACCTACTCATATCTTCAAACTTTTGCGCTCGATATAATGTTGACCCAATAACTTTTTTTAACTCAACTTCCAAGACCAAAAATTAATAAATTTACCAAAATAATTAAGTGAAGCATGGGGAAAATATCATATAGTCCTTAATCCTAATGAAAACTACAAGGACGAGGAATTTTAGATTTTACCACCTGGTCCATGACTTATTAAAGGACAATCACGCCCTTACTAAGTGATGTAAAATTAAATGAGTGTCACTCTATTCTCATCATGTCACTTTGTTGGGTATGCTTACTTCTTAACCCTCCTATATTTGTTAGACTTGACTGATACCATCACCTATTGTTATTTTATGGACTTTAGGACCCTGTGTAAGAAGTATAATAACTTCAATTTTTAGCTAAGTCCACCTTTCAGTATAGGCTTAGAATATAGGGCTTGGACCAGAAAATGACTGAAGAATTCCTAAGCAGGACATTGCTCACTGCGCATGACATCTCTACGCGGGTCATCTCTGTGCAGGACATCTATGCGTAGCACTCAGTCCTCGTGCTTAACTTTCAGTTTTTTAGATTCTAACTTGGAAAGTGAGAAGATGATGTACGCTTATAAAAAGCCGAAGTGCTGAGGTGTGCAGAAACGACAAAACAAGCACACTCAGCAAATCCAATGACGGTGATGCGCTTAGATGAAATATTTCAAATGAAGACAGTTGTCAACCTTCTAGAAGAAGATTTGAATTTTGTCTTCATGCTCTGTCTCCAACGGCTACAAAGGACACTTGCGCACCAATCATATTGTGCCAGCTCATTGTCCTTGCTCAGAGCTCTAACGGCTAGTTTTAAGCTCTCAGCTATAAATAGCCTGCTCTTCTTCATTTCTAAGTTGCTTGAGTTTTTGCTTTCTAAGAAAAACTTTGAAGTTCTGAAGATTGCTGCTTAAATCTCAGATTCACAAGAGCAACCTTCATACCTTCAAACTCCTGCCCAGATCCTAAGCTTTGTAACACCCACAATTCTTCATGCTCTTTATCTCATAGATTCATAGAGCCCAGAATTTCTGAAACACACACTCCTATTGAAGCTTTGATCATTTAGATCTTACTTCTTGAGATACACCGGTTTAGTCTAGGATTTGCCCTTCATAGAATAGATTTTGATTTGAGTTTTGATTCATTGTAATCTTGTAAAATCTCCTCATATCAATATAAATCTCATAGTTAGAAAATCCAAGACTAACCATCTTGGTAGAGGACGTAGATCTTTCATCGATCGAACCTCTCCAAATAGCTTGTTCATTGTTCATGCTATTTATTTCTTGATTACTTTATTTCTGAATTATTGCTTTGTTTGATCTTATCAGATTGCTTTCTTGCTGCTTATTTCCTGCTGTAGACACCCCGACTTGGACCTCTCACCCCGATTGCATACATAGTATTTTTATTTAACTTGTTTTTGTTAATATCTGTTACTTCAGTTAAGTTCCTAACTAATTCCGTTAGTTTTGGACTAAACTGAATAACAGAGTTAAATTTTAGTGTCATTTTGTCATTCTGTCATTTTTTTAAGGCGGGCGCCTCCCGTAATGGTCTTGTGTCGCGCGCGCGTTTGTTCCAACCTACCGGACCCGCGCGCTTCCCACAATGGCTGTTACGGGTTTGCACCAATTTCCCTCAATTTTCTGAGTCAAAAAGCTTCTCTTTTACCTCCAAGTTCATCCCCCCTAGTTTTGTAACTCTCAATCCCCCATCTCTAGCCTTTTCCCTAAAAATAAAATATTTTCTCTTTACTATTATTATTTTCTCTTTATTATATTGATTTTCCTTTATTCTTATTGGTCTCATGACCATCCTTTCCTCCCTTCTTCACCCATATAAACCCCCTCATTCTACCTTAGAAAGGGAGGATTTTATACACCAAAATAGAGCACCAAAACTCTACTAAAATATCTACACACTATTTTCCCTACAAAACACTTCATTTCCTCACAAAGGTTGAAGTCTTTATTTCCTTCCCAACAAGGTACAATTCTACTATGTTCTTATTTCTTTTATGTCTTTTTAATGTATGCAATCCCCATCAAATGGGACATGGCCAAATAAATACTTCATTATATTGAAGTTGGTTAAAGGTTATCTCCCAACATTTTCATTCCCTTTAATTTCCCATTTATTTCTTGATGTAATTGTTAGCACATATTTATATTAATAAAAGAAGGACTTTTCATATCTAGAACACAAAAAGTAGCAAGACCGGCTTTAGCCAGGCGGAGTGGGTGTTTAAGTACTTTCCACTCCGTAACCTAACCCCCGAACTCGTCTCTCCCGAATCTCTGGTTTTGTATATAAAATTAGGCTATATTAGGTTTTTCTTATGTTCCTTTAAAAACATAAGTGGCGACTTTACTTTCTAAAACCAAATAGACATCATAGGATAAATCACGCGCTCTAGCCAAGCCGTGGTTTCCCCCGGGGTATCTACAATGGTGACTCTGCTGGGGACTGCATAGAGGGTTAAACTTGCATTTTTATTTTTGGTGTTCTTAATTTTGTTTTCTGGGCATTCTGGTGAAAAGGGTGGGAAGCGTGCGCCTCTGGCCTTCTTGGCCTAAAGCGCACGCGTCCGACCCTTTGAACCAGAATCGCCCGCCTTCCATCATGTCCTTCAATTCCATGTTTATGCGCTAGCAAATTCTGCAGGGGAATATTTTCTTATTTAGGGTCAAGGCAGTCCCTTGAACCCACTGATTTGCAGGTACTGCCCAGAATCGGGTGCCTCCTCCTCTCATGCTCTGAGGCGCGCGCCTCCCTTCAACATAGCCCAATGCGCGCGCTTCTGAGCAATTTTCCCAGAAACAAAATAGTGCACAGAACAGAATGGTTGACAGTGTGTGGGCACTGTGGGCTGCACAAAGCAGCTTTTATTTTATGTTTATTTTATCGGTCACACGGGTGATTCGAAAATTGTAAATGTGTGCTTATTTGATTTTTCTTTATTTTTTTTAAAAAAATTGTCACTTGGTTTGACCTTACACTACGTGCACAAATTCCTATCAATTGCTCACTATCGAGTCGCACAAGTCCAAAACCCGAAACCCGTCGAGGCCCGTCCTAGGAAGTTTCAAGCTCCACCCGACCTTGACTCTTCCGGAGTGGTAAACCTCAGCCCGTGGCGTAGTTCATGACCACATGCCGGGGGTGACCTTTAAGCCTCCCTTTAGCTGAGCATAAGGCAACACATTCTAGTTAGGGTCCACACTCCGTAACCAAGTCGGTTTTCATGTATCGAGATTTCCCTAAACCAATGTCATCAAAACATATGCAGTTTCCAAAAGAAACACATTGCTATGGGACAAAATAAAACTCCGTTCCCGCATGTATGCTTTGTGGCATTAATTTAGTTTAATCCCGTCACATGTAGGATTCACAAGCGTGGTGGAATCCGATGAATATATGGGACCGCGAGAAGGTCTATATACTAGTGTGATGATTCCACTATTTTTTCTAGAAACCCCAAAAAGGACTACGTCCTTCCGACTTAAAAAAAAAAAAGTCATTTTTCTTATGTGGTTGATTCTTTTTCTTGTTTGTGGGTTAAATTATTTTACTCAAAAGGTGTTTGTGAGGCTATCCTAAGATCAACCGTGTTCTTCTAATAGGTCCAAATGGCTTCCAACGTGTTAGGCCGAAATGCACTGCTTAGTTTATAAATACCGAAAGTGCACGGGTTATTGATAGTATAGTAATGTGCAAGTACGGGTCGATCCCACGAGGATAGAGTTTTACTTTGGAAAATCTTTGCTTTAATAGAAAAATAGTAAAAAGGATGATTGGGGGGGTATAAATTGTTTGTCACTAACTAGAAATAAATTGTAAAAACTCTAACTTGGATTGAAAACTCTTATGCTTAAGGAATTCTCGGGATTGGGACTCTAACAACATATTCTCATCAAGTAATCATGCTCTTTTTAGAATAAAGCTTCATTTTAAAACAAGGATGGTACGCTAGGTTGTGTCAACTTCTTAACCAAGGCTTTAAAACACACGTATTTTAATACTAGCACGACCTTTCTCTCGATGGTTCCGTTCATTAGTAAAAACCCATTAAGTTCATGAAAATCCACGTACTTCCACTCAAGGAGCACCCCTAAGCATTAATCTACTCTCCTGATTAATAGAAACCCAGTCACTTCATATGGTTCTGTTAATCGAGATTCACCGCTAGGTCCTTCTCTTGATTAATTAAGATTCATACGAAATATGGAGCTCATCATGGTTGTAGGTGTTTTAGTAAAATATGAAGAGATTGCTTTAAGATGAAGAGAAGAAAAGAAGAGCATGAATTAAGTTATGAACACACTATGTTGAGTTTCCAACCCCAAGAATATTAGAGATTACTCACAAGCCATGTTAATTATGATCATACAAAAATAAGAACAAGACATATCATAAAAGGAGTAAAGAGAAAAGATACGAGTTCAGATTTATAAATGGGAATAAGGATTGAAAGTAATCTTCAAGGATTTTTATTTCTTCAACTCAGAATTCTTCTCTCAAGAACACTTCAATGAATGGAGAATAATAATGTTATGAGACTATAATTTGCTAGAGTATCTTTACAACAAATTATGGATCCCTAAATCTGACCTATACAATGTCTATATATAGTCCTCAAAGCTAAAGGTCAAGACTCTTCAAGAAAGTGCTTCATCCAAAAAGTCATATCTGAAGAGGCATTCTGGCACGGTCGAGCTTTAAAAATGGCATGGCCGTGCTGTTTGAATTGGCACGGTCGTGCTTTGAAAATGGCACGGTCGTGATGAAATTCATCTCTAATGCTTAATCTCGATACAATTGGCATGGTCGTGCTGGATTACAAGCACGGTCGTGCTGACTGGAAATTCTGATTTTCCACCTTTGTTCTTCTCGATTTGCTCCATCTTCAACTCCTTTGCTCCGGTTTACTATATGAGCATATCTCAACCCGAAAGGTCCCTATATAACCTGTTCCAACCAAAAAACACCAACAAGCATAATTGTAATATCCAGAAATAAATTAAAATAAAATTTAAATTAATAAATAAATAAATAAAATAAATAATAATGAGAGTATTTAGTAAGAAGATTAATGTTGAATTAAAGATTTTCATTAAATTGACATAATTATTAGCCGTTTTAATCAAGGTCATTATGATGATATTTATATTGAAAATAATGAGTAGCAATTATAAGGAGAATGAATTAGTGTGGCAGTTACAATTTGGATAGGAGTATAAAAGGTGAAAGGATTTTCACTAAATTCGTACACTAAGATTTAGAAAGAAAGGAGTGTGACTTTTGGAGTGAAAAGGTGAAAAAAAATCAGATAAGTTGCAGAAGATTTTGGGAGACGAGTTTAGCAAAAATCAACCGTTTGAGGTAAGGGATTATACCTCTAATTAGGTATTTGATGTTCCGTTTCAATTGTTAGGTTTCCGTTAAATTTATTGGAAATGTCCGTCTTTGAAAACCCTAAAATCAACCTTGAGTTGATTATTGCTTTGACTCCGTCGTATTACGTTCTTTGATAAAAATCTATATTTTGACATCGCACCTTTGTTTAATTTCATGTTAAAGTTCAATTGTACATGAAATGACATTCGTTTGTTTTGAGTAACTGAATATTTTCTTCAACAGGAATTGACCTTGTGACCCGCATGATCACTTAAGTTAAACAACTCGTATTAACGGGGTAAAAAATTTGTATTGGCCTTTTAGGCATTTTCACTACTGATGATTAGTAGTGGGGTGTTCCGGAATCACTGTTTTGTATTGTGCTCCTTATGAGCTTTTGGTTTGTTAAGGTCATTAGACCGCTTATGTGATCATGAATGTTTGATTGTTCATTATCGAAAGATAAAATCTTATTGTTTGATTGTTCGTTTCTACCTTCAAAAGAATAAATTCCTTTCCCTTGATTGTACTCGAATTGTTAAAGTTGTTTTAAAAAAAAAATATATTCTTTTGTTGGTCACCTCTTCTTAGTATTCGAAGGGGCCGTATATGAACTTACTGGGCATTGTTCGCTCACCATTTCTTATTCTTTTTTTCTTACAGGTAAGCATTAGATGGAGAATTACTTGGAAACTTTTATTAGTTAACTCGAAGTTATGTAGTAATTTAATAATGATGTAAGACTAGTTTTATTTACTTGTAAGTTTGACGGTTGGGTTGTAACCCTAGACATTTGGTTTGAAATAAGTTTATGGAAAATAAAGGTTATTGATGTATTTGAGTCGATTGAGTTATTTTGTAAGGGATTGAGTAACAGACTTAAGATCGGGTTCCATAATAAATATGACCTAGTTTTGGGTCGTTACAATAATATCCGCAAAATATAGATAAAAATGAATTAATTTAACTAAATTCTAACTAAACTAAGATGAAAAGATAACATTATAGAACCCTAAATGACTATAAAATAGTCATTTATCAACTCCCCCACACTTAATCCTTGCTTATCCTCGAGCAAGTTTAAACATTTGAAAAAGAGAGGAGTGTAAATGACAACAATAAGAGAAATAAAAAAGGTCATCAATGCTCCCTCAGAATATCGTTATGTAAAGTATTGCTTTCATAAAATGCTTTCTTTCAAAAATTTTTGTCCCAAGAAATCTGCGAAAAATAATATTGGATGATATTGGAGAGTATGTAGAAAAGTGTGAATGTTAATATAACATGAATAAATTCCATTGAGTACATATTGAAATAACCAAATGAATTTGTGGATTACAAGTATGGATTGAAAAATAAATTCACTCTTTTAGAGTGCTTTGTGAAGAAATTTTTCATGCTTGGAAATACATTTCTAAACTATGACTTTTTACACTTTAACAAAGATATTCAAAAGTTGTTATGCACTTTGAATCACAAAAAATGATAGGCGGATGATGATAGTGGAAAAAGCCTTAGAGATTATATTGATTAAATGTGGCAATTGAGTTTCTTGATGTAAATTGTCACACTCTATAATGATTTATTCATTTAGATATTTGAGTGGACAATTTACAAGAAGATTATATTCATTTATTTAGCCTTGAAAGTGGAAATGGAAAGGTGGATTAAAGTGAAGGTTTTTGTGATTCGGGAAGAGCATAACAAGAATGTATACCTTTGGAAGAGAGTAGAAATGAAAGTTTTGATATGCATACACAAGTATGTTTTAAAGTTTTTCACAAGTATATTGTAACCAAACTTAAATGACCACAAATCCATTAATAAAGTAATTCTTTTACTTAATAAACTTTATAAGTCTATATTAATTTTGAAATTTCTTATTTACCATCCAATATAGTCCTAAATTATTTTTATCAAATTTTTTCAAGAAGTAAAAGTTAGAAAGAAAAAGTTTTACTTAGGCAAATGATAATTATTGATAGCAGTCTCATCATAAATGGGAGCATTGATTTTTTTTTTTATTTTTTTTTTTGAAAATCGGGAACATTTCCCTTACATAAAAAGGAAAAAAATTGATACTAATGCATATTACCATAAACTACTTAAATGCAAACTAATTTAAATGCAATTGAAAAGCGGATAAAAAAAGTACTACCAAAGAAATACTACCCCCCCCCCCACACTTGAAATAAACATTGTCCCTAATGTTTAGAAAGTAGAAAGATGGGACAAGAAAGAAAAAGGGGGCGGGGGGATAAGCACTTACTCAAATGGTAGTGGTGGTGGTGGAGAATTCTCCCAATGTCCCATCCCGTAGTTGTAGATGGAATCCACTCTTCCTTGGACATGATTCATACGTCCCTCAATATTACCTTGGAAGTGGTTGAAATTTTGGGATAATTGGTTGATAGCTTGGAACATTTGGGTATTTTGAAGGGCCATTTGGTCAAATCGTTGGTAGAAGTCCGGAGGCATTGGTGGGTTTTGGTTAACCTTCGCTTGCTCTTCATTCTCATCATCACCCTCTATGGTTTTGGGGATTATCCAGAGTCAGGGCTGTTGGTTTGGACAAAGGAAAGGTTGGGGTTAGGCAAAGTGGTGTAAGGTTTGTCATCTTGCTCAAGCAACCAATTGTATTCTCCTCTAATGTTGTTACTTCGAATCATTTTCATGTTTCGCAAGGCCTCTAAGTTAAGCTTTGTAGACTCGAAGACAACCTTTAAACCCTCGAGAATTTCTAAACCCATACCCCTCGCAAGAATTGTAATCATTCATCCAAAATGAATCTCTCCTCTCCAATCCTCACTTTGAAAGCCTTTCAAATGACGCACAAACCAATAAGCCAAATTAAAGTTGTTTCCCCTATGAACAAACACCCAAAGCAAGTATAACTCGCAACTATTGATTGTCCCCTTCTCTTTCCTTCCAAAGATGGTGCAAGAATAAAGACGGTGGATGATCCTGAAGACGGGGTGGATTATGGAAGAGGCCTTGGTTGTCCTAGGGTTATAATGAGGTGAACCGGTCAATTGATTCCAAAACACACCATCATTGTAACCAAAAGCAAAATTGTTATCAAAACCTATACGTATTGGCCATCCAAAAATTTAATTGATTCGGGTGTTTGATAAAGTGTGGTTACGATTAAACAAAGGAAAGTCAATATAAGTTTCATATGTTTCCTGACCGTCTTCGGAAATTTCAAGCTCGGTTCTTGTCTTAAAGGATGACAAAAATTCTAAGGTTAAGCTTTCATAGGTTTTGGCATTGAGAGACAGAAAATTGACACACCCTTGGTATTCATGTAATTGCTTTATGTTATAAAAAATTCCCGATTTTAGGAGGGTTGTTTCATCAGGGAATTGGGTGGCCTTGACTAGACTATGGAGTAAATTTTGGAAAATTTTGTCTTGTTGAACACTAGAACACTCTATACCAAAATTGTTGCTGGGTTGTTCTAAGATAGGGTTGGCTTCTTGTCTACTTCTCTTTGATGGATTTTGGGCTATTTCCTTTCCTTTCCCTTTTCTAGGCATGGTGAATTTAAGGAAATTTTCTCAGACCCTGATTAAAATGAAAGGAGCGAAGATAAAATTTTTGTTACTCGGAACTTGTAGCAATAATCTTGAATTTCTGATAATCCTTGCTCTTCCTGAGTTCTGGCTTGAAATCTTCAGTAGTCCTAAATTACTTCCAAAACCAAATCTTGAAGCTCAATTTGACCCAAAACTGAGAGTTTGAAATTGGGGCAAATTCTAGGGTTTCGGGTTCTCTTGAAATTTGGCTGATTTTGGGTGAGAAAGATGGTGTTTGAGGGGAGCATGGAGGTTAGGGAGGTGTTATGGCCGGAATTTATTGAAGAATGGATGGTTTTTGTGAGGGTTTGGTGGGAGTAGGCGGGTATTTGAGAGGGTTTAGAGAGAGAGAGAGAGAGAGAGAGAGTGAAGAAGAAGGTGAAGAAGAATGAAGAAAAATATCAACAGACCCCCCTTTTGGCTGTAAGGATGCGTCAGCTAGACTGTCGAGCACGCTCGTGCTTTTAAACTGGCACGGCAGTGCCAAAAATCCAAACAAAATCTTCGCACTAAACGGCGCGATCGTGCCATTTTTGACGCATGGTCGTGCCAAAATCCAACCCCTGCTTAGCCTTCTCGCATCAATTTGCACAGTCGTGCTGATATACAAGCACGGTAGTGCCCTTTTTTTTAAAAAAAAAAAAAGTTAAAAACAGAAAATAATAATAATAATAATAATAATAATAATAATAATAATAATAATAATAATAATATGGAAAAAATAAAATAAATAAATAAATAATCCATCGGTTACCATCCCGATGATGCTTGTTTTACGTCATTAGCTCGACGCCTTTCTTTTAATTGGAATGGGCATGGCATGATATTGTGATGGCCTATTGTCCTTAACAACTCGCCACTGCATGATCGTTGGAGTGATTGAGGTCCTATGATCGATGCACATGCACCATCCATTATTTATTTTTGACGGGATTAACTCTCGATAGTCCTTGTATTTTCGCCATCCCGTTATTTTCTTTGGTGCTACTTCCTTTGACTTTTCAATTATGTCATCACCTTCATCATCGTTATGTAGCAACCTTTTCCAATCTACACTTTTGTCATTGGGGCTTGATTCCTTCATTCCTTTGATATGTTTTTCATAAGTATTAAGTTCATCTATATGATCCCTTTTTGAATCCATAGATTGAATTACGTTTATTTCCTTAAGATTTTCTTTGTGACAGGAATTTTCGATAGTTGAGTTATTCTTACTAAATTCAATTTTTTCGTTTCCGATATTTAAAGTAAGAGTACCCTTTTTTACATCAATTATTGCTCCTGCGGTGGATAGGAAAGGCCTTCCTAAGATGACTGGAATTTCTTGATCTTCCTCAATCTCGAGGATTACAAAGTCGACAGGGATGATTAGGTTCCCTATACGACAAGGCATGTTTTCCATAATACCTATCGGGTATTGTATGGAGCGGTCTGCCAACTGGAGAGAAATGGTGGTGGGTTTGAGTTCCCCCACACCTAGTCTCTCACTTACCGAAAAAAGGCATTATACTAACGCTAGCCCCTAAATCAAGCATCGCATTGTCCATGTTACACCTACCTATGCTACAAGGTATTGAAAATGTGCCAGGGTCTTTGAGTTTTGGGGGAAGTTTCTTTTGTAAAATAGCACTCACTTCTTCCGCTAATGTAAAGTTTTCAAACTCTTCTAAAGACCTTTTTTAAAAAATCATTTCCTTTAAGGGTTTTGCATAAGCAGGCATTTGTGTCACATTATCAGAATATGTAACCTTAACATTTAATGATTTCAAAATTTTTAAAAACTAAGCATGTTGATCATTAACCCCTTTTTTGATTAACCTTTGAGGATAGGGTATCGGGGGAACAAAATATCTACCAAAACTAGGGCATTCAATCTCGTTTTTAATCTCTTCATTAGTGTTGACCATCGATGGGGTCGGACCATGGTTCTCTACTTCTTTGCTCACCGAGATTATTGCGTTAGCGTGCTCATTAGGCCTTTGCGGTTGACAAGGAAGACTCCCTTGTGGTCTATGCGAGATGTTGGCCTGTTGAGCTTGTTGGTTTTCAAGCATCTTATTATGTGCGGCTAAGTCATCAAACGTAGCATTTAATTGCTTGAAACATTCTCTAAATTCGTTATTGATCTTTTCTTGATTATTTTTAATTTCAACTACAAAGTCTATTAAAAGATCCAATTTAGATTTAGGGGGAGGGAAAGCATTATTATTGTTGAAATTCTTTTGTGCAAATCCCGGTGGTTGTGTAGAAGGTTGTGGGTTTAAAATGTTGTTGCTTCTATAGGAAAAATTGGGGTGATTTTTCCACTCTGGGTTGTATGTGTTCGAATACATACCCCCTCTTTGTCCATTAGAGGCAACAAAATTGGCTTGCTCACTAGAAGTAGTGTCAAGCAATTCACAACTTTCTGAGTTATGTGAGTTTGACCCACATAACTCACAAAAAATGTTAACATTGGCCACGGGATTCACATTAAGAGTTTTAAAATTTTAATAAGCATGTCAACTTTTGAAGAGAGCAGAGTAACGGCATCAACATTGTACTTACCTGGAGTCCCATGCGGTTGCTCCCTTTTATTCGACCATTGTTAGTGGTTCAAGGCAATGTTCTCTATTAAGTCGTATGCCTCATCCACCACCTTGTTCATTAGCGTTCCTCCTGCGGCGGCATCTATGGTCTCCCTTGTCTTGAATGTGAGACCGTTGTAGAAGGTGTGCACAATCAGCCACTTCTTAAGCCCGTGGTGTGGGCACATCCTTAGGAGTTCCTTGTACCGCTCCCATGCATCGTAGAGCGACTCATCTCCATTTTGACTAAAGTTTGTAATTTTAGTCCGAATTTGAGCGGTCTTGGATGGTGGGAAGAAACGTCCAAGGAATGCCTCTTGAACTTGATCTCATGTTGTTAATGAATTATGAGGGACCGAGTTCAACCACTGATTTGCCTTATCCTTGAGTAAGAAAGGGAAGAGGCGCAATCGAATAGCCTCGGGGGTGACACCTAGGATTCTTGTGGTGTCACAATACTCAAAAAATGTTTGAATGTGGAGGTGAGGGTCTTCAAAAGCCGAGCCGCTGAATTGGTTGTTTAAAACCATATGTAGGAGTTGCGGTTTGATTTCAAAATGGGCCGCATCGGCATTTGGTACAACAATAGGTGTGCTAGTACCCCGGGGTACTTGGGTTGACAAAATTCCAAAGGGTTCTAGGTGGAGGTGTAGCGGGTTCTCCTTCTTCGTTCTGTGCCATTTCTTTTTCTAGTACTTCTCTTAATCTTCTCAACCTTTCGTGAAAGGTTCTTTCAGGTTCCGGATCAAACTCTTCAAGAAAGATCCGGGTTCTTTTCATAAACTTTGAGAGTACCTAATGAAGAAAGCAACAAATCTTTGGAAGAGATGTTAAATAAAACAAAAAACAAAAACAGAAAATACAAAGCAAAAAAATTAAAAAGTAAACCGTTGTCCCCGGCAACGGCGCCAAAAACTTGTTAGGCCGAAATGCATGGCTTAGTTTATAAATACCGCAAGTGCATGGGTTATTGATAGTATAGTAATGTGAAAATGTCGATCCCACGAGGACAGAGTTTTACTTTGGAAAATATTTGTTTTAATAGAAAAATAGTAAAAAGGATGATTGGGGGGTATAAATTGTTTGTCACTAACTAAAAATAAATTGTAAAAACTCTAACTTGGATGGAAAACTCTTATGCTTAAGGAATTCTCGGGATTGGGACTCTAATAACATATGCTCATCAAGTAATCATGCTCTTTTTAGAATAAAGCTTCATTTTAAAACAAGGATGGTACGCTAGGTTGTGTCAACTTCTTAACCAAGACTTAAAACACACGTATTTTAATACTAACACGGCCTTTCTCTCAATGGTTCCGTTCATTAGTAAAAACCCATTAAGTTCATGAAAATCCACGTACTTCCACTCAAGGAGCACCCCTAGGCCATTAATCGACTCTCGTGATTAATAGAAACCCAGTCACTTCATATGGTTCCGTTAATAGAGATTCACCGCTAGGTCCTTCTCTCGATTAACTAAGATTCATACGAAACATGAAGCTCATCATGGTTGTTGGCGTTTTAGTACACTATGAAGAGATTGCTAAGATGAAGAGAAGAAAAGAAGATCATGAATTAAGTTGTGAACACACTATGTTGAGTTTCCAACCCACCCCAAAAATATGGGAGATTACTCACAAGCCATGTTAATTATGATCATACAAAAATAAGAACAAGACATATCATAAAAGGAATAAAGAGAAAAGATACTTATTCAGATTTATAAATGGGAATAAGGATTGAAAGTAATCTTCAAGTATTTTTATTTCTTCAACTCAGAATTCTTCTCTCAAGAACACTTCAATGAATAGAGAATAATAATGTTATGAGACTATAATTTTCAAGAGTATATTTACAACAAATTCTGGATGCCTAAATCTAACCTATACAATGTCTATATAGTCCTCAAAGCTAAAACTCAAGACTCTTCAAGAAAGGGTTTCATCCAAAAAGGCATATCTGAACAGGCATTCTGGCACAATCGACCTTTAAAAATGGCACGGCTATGCTGTTTACATTGGCACGGTCGTGCTTTGAAAATGGCACGGTCGTGATGAAATTCATCTCTGATGCTTAATCTCGACACAATTGGCATGGTTGTGCTGGATTACAAGCGCGGTCGTGCTGACTGGAAATTCTGATTTTCCACCTTTGTTCTTCTCGATTTTCTCCATCTTCAACTCCTTTGCTCCGGTTCACTATATGAGCATATCTCAACCTGAAAGGTCCCTATATAACCTGTTCCAACCACAAAACACCAACAAGCATAATATCCGCAAAATATAGATAAAAATGAATTAATTTAACTAAATTCTAACTAAACTAAGATGAAAAGATAACATTATAGAACCCTAAATGACTATAAAATAGTCATTTATCACAACGGCAACAACAACAAGGGTGAGAATATTTTCGTGCCCAACGAAAAGCTATTCAATATAATGAGAGCCATGGGGGAACAAATGGATAGACTTGCCGAGGATACCCGCCATAAAGACGATTTGTGGCAAGCCCGTTTTGATCTTGAGAAGAGAATTCATGAGGAAGAGGTTTCCGAACTCAAATCCCGTTTGAAATAATTCATCAATGATAAGGCAAAGGTCGATGATTAGGCATGCTCAAATGTCCCGCCCTTCAAAAGCCACAAAGGTGCTGCCGACAAGCGAGTTTTCACTCCTCTCCTAAGAATGACCCAAACCGAGGCATTTGAAACTTTTGTAGCAAGTGGAAAGATCAAGCCTTTGGAGGGGTACAAGCCTAAGAAGATACCAAAGAACCATGCACATAGTAAATAGTGCAACTACCACCAGCATAGTGGCCATACTACCGAGGGGTGCTTCTCTCTCCGAGACGTCATCAGGATTTGATTGATAATGGTGAATTTACCGTGGGTGAAGAGTAACCATTAGGCAAAATCATGTAAAATGAGCAAGGGAGGGATTCTTGGACAGAAATCTGTAACTGACGCCCAAAGGCGCGCGCTTCCCACCTTGGGGGCGGAAGGTGAGCGCTTTTGGCTCCTATGGTCGGAGGCGCGCGACTCAGAGAAGGCAATTTTGACAGAATGGACTAGAAAGTTAGCCCTGTTATTCAGTTTAGTCCCTGGACTTAACGAAGTCAGTCAAGAACTTAACGGAAGTAACAGAAACTAACGTGAAACACTTAAAAGAGGGAGAAACACAAGATCAACCGTGCAACCGGGGTGATCGGTCCAAGGCGGGGTGTCTACAGAGCCCCTCGGTGACATGGATTGCAAGGCAAAACGCGTCGACGAAAGAAAGTACACCCGCCGAGGACATCACCAAGAAAAAGGAAAAACTCGATGAAAGCAGGAATTTGAAATTGCGAGAGATAGGGGTGCGCTCCCTGTGTGAGCGGCTTTTATTGATAGAGGAGGTGGCATGATTCATTTGTAAATCCGCCAGTTGAATCCGTTAGTGGATCCGATTGTTGAATCTGTTTGCCGAATCCGTCAATGAATCCGCTTGATGAAACCATTGGTGAATCCATTGAATGAGTCCATCGGTGAACCCTTGTTGACGAATCCGTTAGTGAATCCGTTTGATGAATCCGTTAGTGAATCCCTTGAATAAGTCCGTTAGTAAACCCTTGTTGACGAATCAATTGGTGAATCTGTTTGATGAATCCGTTAGTGAATCCCTTGAATGAGCCCGTTGGTAAACTCTGTTGACGAATCCGTTAGTGAATCCGTTTGATGAATCCGTTAGTGAATCCCTTGTTGACGAATCCGTTGGTGAATCCGTTTGATGAATCTGTTAGTGAATCCCTTGAATGAGTTTGTTGGTAAACTCTTTTGACGAATCCGTTAGTGAATCCGCTTGATTGCTTGAGAAATGGTGAATCCGTTAGTGAATCCCTTGGATGAGTCCGTTAGTAAACTCTGTTGATGAATCCGTTAGTCAATCCGTTTGATGAATCCGTTAATGAATCCCTTGGATGAGTCCGTTAGTGAACCCTGGTTGACGAATCCGTTGGTGAATCCGTTTGGTGGATCCGTTAGTAAATCCTTTGAATGAGTCCGTTGGTGAACTCTGTTGACGAATCCGTTAGTGAATCCTCTTGATTGCTTGAGAAGTGGTGATTTCTGTGGTTCACCATGGGCCGAGTTGCCGTTTGTAGCTGTCTCTGACGTGTGCCGTTCGGAACTGCACTTGCTGTTGACTTTATGAATTTTGCGGGGTGCGGGCACAGTTGACTGCGGACCAAAGAGATGAGGTTTTCTCTTTAGAGGGGAAAATATCGAGATTGACCTTGACTTTCAAAGGAAAGACACGCCCTACTTTAAGGTTTAGTGGGAGTTTCTATCTTATTTCAATTTAAACATGCCTTAGGGGCGGACCAAATTAATGTGTGCCCAAAGTGTTCCACTTGTTGCTGTTGAATGTTGCTCTGCTGCTGAATTGGTTGCAGGTCGAAGGCGTTGAAATGCCTGGGCTGTTGCGGAAATGATAAGGGTCTGTTCTGTTCTGTCGTTTGTCAGAGGTGCGCGCGCCTGTAATAAGACGTGGGATGCGTGCGCATTGCGTCCTCAAGGGAGGAGGCGCCCGCGTCTGGGGTGCTGATTTACAGCCCCTTTCTTTCTATACAGGATTCTCGAACAGCTATAAATTTGAACCCATTTCGACCAGTTTGGTCACACAACAATATTCTGCACTTCTTCTTATCTCTTTAAGACCCAATTTTTTTGTCAAGAATGGCTCCCATGACCTTTTGTCGCGACCCCGGACCCCGCGGGCCCGAGACCGCGATCTGGACGTCGACTGTAAAACCAAAACTATGAAATACCGAAGTTAAAAATTCCATTTGACACCAAAAGGTGATGATCCAAAGTTTTACAAAATTAAGTTTAATAAAACCAATTACAACTATCATAAACTCCCACGAGTTTATGCCCAACAAAATAAAAATATACAAATCTTAGTGACGTCATGTTTGGTACAACTATCCCAAAATGGTTACACATTTACATAATGTAAACCAACCTATAATAACCTTCCCCAAAAGAACGGATCCACACTCGACGTCCTCTTTCTCGTGATCAGCGAGACTAGTCCTTAGCACCTGGGGGGGGGGGTTAAGGAAAAACAAAGATAAAAGAGAGGGGGTGAGATAAATCTCAATAAGTTACTAATGCAACTACATGACATGCTATGATGCAATAAGCAATAAACAATAATAATATCACATAGCACATAGCATTTAGCATGTATCAGATAGCAGCGGAAATAAACACATAACAAAGGATATAGCCAAGGTTTTCCAAACCGGAACATCCAAATAAAGGATCGCTGCGCAGCTTCAACAATCAACAAATCATCATCTTCATAATAGCATGAAAGCCGAAGAGAAAACCCCGGTACCGGAACCAATAACAAAGTAATATGCCACAAGGGGCGGGAGCCATGCCACAAAGTCATGCTCCAAACGTCTCAACCAAGGCCAATCTGGAAGAGGAAAATAAGGGCAAAACAATGGTCGACACCATAATGGACTTGGCCGGTGCCATCACAATATCTCACATCGCCCGACACAACCACAAATACCAGCTGGACTTTCAAATAACTGCTAAGTAATAAATACTAGCTTAATTAGACAACTTAGGGTTCCAAAGTAGGGAACCATTCCAATTAAATTACCACAAGGGTAAACCAATCCAAACCGCACATTAAAGATGCCCAACATCACCAAAACGGTACTTAAATAAATTTCACATCATTTTTATTCACAAAAGAACCAAATCCACACAATAAAGTGTTCCACGGTGTTATCTTAAGTTAATTAGAAGAATTAAACCTCCGCTAGTTAAACTCTAAGTCTTAAACCAAGTAAAAAGGTCAAAATCCCGGACTAGGGGGCGGGCGGGCGCCTGGCATGGGGCAGGCGGGCGCTTGTTTGTCCAGTAGGTTTGGGTCGCTGGAAAAAGGGGGCAGGCGGGCGCCTGGGTCAAGGCAGGCGGGCGCCTGGTCTGCGTTCTGGGCGGAAAAACAGAGCTGAGTTCATAAGGGGTTTATACCATTTCACCAAATCCTCAAATCAAACCCAACCAAAGATCCCCAAGGTACCCAAACAACATCTAACACAAAAGGGAACCTTAAGAACACCATAAATGACCCCAAATCAAGGATCAAACTCAACATCAACATCAATCACCATTTTTAGACAAAAACTCAAATGAACCCCAAACAACATCTAAACTCATCCAAACTTCATTTATAACAACAATGGCATTATATGAACATAATATGAGCATTTTGGCATAAAAAATGGGGGAAAAGTAACTTACTTGAAAATAATGAAAGTTGACGGAATTCGATTCTTTTTGGCTCTACGCGATCCTATCGACGATCTAAACAAGGTTTACGTTTTAAGAAATGAGAGAAGATGATGGGAAGATAGAGAAAATGAAGAGAGAAGATAAAGAAGAGAAAATGCTTACCTTTTCTAAGGAGAGAGAGGAATGGCTGGGAAGAGTGGTGAGGGTGAGGGAGAAGGTGAGGGAAGTAGGGAGGAGATGAAGAAATATTTGAAATGTTACAAAAAGGCCCCTCCCCCAAAACTACCTTTTTAATTAAACTCCCCACTAACTAATAAGACTCAACACTTCTACACTAGCACAAATGACCAAAATAAATGCTAGGCATAATCATTATAACACATAAATTGCACACATAATTATTTAAATAAATAATAATTTAAATAAATAAATAAGCAAATAAATAAATAAATAATTATTTATTACTAATAAAATAGAGCCTATATTTCGGGTCGTGACACCTTTTCTTTCGAGGTAAAAGTGTCCATCTTGGAGGGTGAAGAGTCCACACCCGTCCCCATTGTGAAGGCACGCCCAAGTGTCTTTGATCGTTTGGGGAGGCCTAACGATGTTGTTGTTGCATCTTCGAGGCCAGCGGTTCGTGTTGAAGCCCCTAGGCCACGCTATTTTCCGAAGAATAAGAAGGGCAAAGGCAAGGGCCACTCCCCTCATGTGTGGAAACGCCCATACAAAGCCCCCGTCAAGGCTTCTTTTGACAAAGGCAAAGTGAAAGGGAAGGTTGTTGATGAAGCTCCGTCCCGTCCTAGCGTCTTCTCTCATCTTGGCGGTTCCGAGAGTGCTCCGCCCCCACTCAAGAAGGTCAAAGGCCAAAGCAAGAAACAATGGGTTCCCAAACCAAAGAAAGATTAGACTTTTCACCCCAAGATTGCAATTAAGTAGACCACTTGTTTAGGATTTAATGTTTTATGTCTTTTATTGCTCAACATCGTCCGTTGTAATGATCAAAATAATTCAAGAGATTGAATAAAATTGCATTTTGTTATGACATGATTGGGTAAAAATTATTGTTTTAGACCGTACCCGAAGGTTGCCTACGTTCCTCTCATAGAGAGGCTCAGGTCTCCGTAGTTCAAACAAATGAAGACCATTTTTTTAATTTATTTTTATGTGTGCACCCTGTTTTTTTGCCTAGACCGCCCTTTCGGTTTTTCAATCTAGCGGGCTTCTTTTTTGAACGTGCTCTAATTTTTGCCTAGGCCGTCCTTGCGGGTTTTCAACCTAGCGAGCGTTTTTTTTTTTTTTTAGTGGTCTTTATTTGTTAAGCGTAGAACTTCTTGAGCTTGTCGAGGTTGACTTCCTTCGGCAATTGATCACCATCCAAGTCTACGAGTCGAACCGCACCGCCGCTTAGTATCTTCTTGACCACGTAAGGACCAATCCATCGAGGTCCCCATTTCCCAAGGGGATTCATGGCATTGGGGGAATGTTGTCTTAGGACCAAGTCTCCCACTTTAACATTTTGAGGCTTCACCTTCTTGTTGAAACCCCTTGTGTAAGTACCCCAATCTGAAATCGACCTACTTTAGAGGAATTCTTGGTACCATTTATGGATAAACCAATGGGCCAGGACCTCACTAGGATAAACCTGATATTCCAGGACTGAACTGGAATTAAACTTGGAAAAATCCAGAAGCTCGCTAAGTCGAGTCGTACGGATGGTTTGGGTACATGAGGTCCCTAGCCGTACGGCTACTTTGGGCACCCTCAGCCTCAATAAATTGAACCCCATGCTGATCATTTCAGGGGGGGGGGAGAAACAACATAAGAAAGATTACACTGTCGAAATCACTCCAGTAGTGTGAGAGAAGAGTGAAACAAAGAGTGAAAGAGAGAAAGGAAGATTGGCTAAACCAAAATAGGTAAAGTCACCTTCTCCCCCTCCCTTCTCTTCATCTATAACTCTACTTTCTCTTTAATCTTTGTTTAAGTTTATGTTGATCTTTACATTCCTTGTAAGACTTGTCCATTCAAGCACCTTTATATTACTTGCAAGACTTGTCCATTCAAGTAACTTTACATTTATGCAAGACTTGTCCATTCAAGTAAATATACATATATTACTCTATATTTCTCTTGTCCAAGCCATGAGATGATCCAAGGTGCCCTCCATGTCTTGTGTGGAAGAGGTTTAAACCTAGATGATCATGGCTTGTTTATTGTCATTTACATTCTTGTCTAGCTAAAAATGATGCCTTTGTTGACAATAATGATCATTTGGATGATAAAGCTTCCATCTTTATCATCCAACATTGATCTAGCTCTAAAGTCCCCTTTGGGGTTACAAAGATTCAATCTTTATGTGTTAATTTGACTCTTTAAATGTTAATAAGTCATAAAAATGCTATCTTGGTGATAAAGTTTCAATCTTTAATCACCAAATGGTCAATTTTGGCCCAAAGGGCATGTTCATCAACTTCTCACAATTTTCTCCAAAGATTGCTTATGATCACACCCAAATACTTGTTTTGGGGACTAAGTGATGATCATTTAGCATAGGAATGTTGTATTTAAACTTATAAAGTGGTTTAAACAAACTAGAATCAAAACAGTTCTGTCCAGTTTCAACAGAATGTTCTGTTTCTGCCCTGAAACTGGTCTGTTCTTGACTGAACTGTAAGATCACAGGAAACTACCTATCCATCCGTACGGCTATGTTGGGAACAGGGGGAAAAATGTCTGTTTTTCCCTCTGATCCCTATTTTCTTAATAAACAGACCCTGTCAGTTAAGTTTTTCCAAACAAAACCAATAACAGAAACTTTTCCGTTAAATACACACAAACATGCACATTTTCAAACTAACAAGGGAGACTCGGTTTTTCCGAGGCACTTTGGGTGAACCGCAAATATGTTCTTCCCAAACTGTAACGTGACCTCCGAACTCACCTTCTCTAACCATTTTCATTTGTTTGGTTTAAAATTAACAAATGTGGCGACTCCGTTTCTTTTTTCGTTAGGAAAGTTACCCGTGTTTAGCATTTCTTCCTCGTGCGAACTTTGCTTGTTTCACCCCCGAGGGATGGGATCCTTACAGTGGCGACTCTGCTGGGGAATAAAGTGCTTGCAAACTTCTCTTTAGAAGCTTTGGAGGCACTTTTGTGTGGGTCAAACTCCCGTTTCCGTTAGTTGACTTTGTGCATATTTGTGTGTGTTTGCTATTTCTGTTTGAACTGTTTTAAGTGCATACGCTCTGGAAATGCAATAAGCTGGAGCATGATGATCAGAAGTTGGAGAAACTGAGAAAAATCTCAACCCCATGGCTCTAGCCGTACGGCTACTTTGGTAAAAGGGCCAAAATGTTGCAAATTGATAATTTTGTGCAGGGCAACAACATTCTGAATTGCCTTCTACTTCTGCTTGTCCAGGTTCCAAATTTACAGCCTTACTTGTGCACATTACCTTTATTCTGTTGGCCAAAACTTGGTTTTTAAAACTTGGTTATGCATGATCTTTTTTCAATAAAAATGATTTCCAAAATCTCATTGTGCATAACCCCCTTTTTTGTAAAAATTTATTGACTCTTCGTGTTGTGCACAAATTGCTTTGTATGAATGGTTTCAATGTAAAGATTGTTCTTTTGGCAAAATGTTTGATTCGAAAATCCTTGGTTGTGCACGACTTGGTACATGTACAAGTTTTGGTCTTTGTTTAATCATGTTCTTTTGATTCATTGTGTGTATAAATTGCCTACTTTATGCTTGTTCATACTTGTTCATATCTTGCTCATGCCATGCTCATCATGTTGAAAAACAAAATAAAAATCTCTATTTTGGCTAAAAAAGGGAATATAGAATTGACTTCACACAACGCGCACTTGGCCTTGCACGTTCCAAATACCCTTTAAACCCGGGATGGATGTCAGATGCAGCTCGATTGGCACTCTTGTTCCCTTCGAGCGCACACGGGTCCATTCTACCTCCCCTTCCGAGCCGAGTCAACCACACATGTCCGTGACACACAAATACCGTGACTTTGGTTGGTTTTTGGTCTAGGTCACGTTGCCATTATCTTTAAGCATGTGTCCAAAGTCAATTGTGGCCAAGTTAATGCCCGGGTTACGACTCCTTGATGTAATGTAAGCGTGGCCTAACCCGCCTCTAACTCGTGTGTTAATGACGACCACAATTAAAAAAGGTCATGTGCTAAAGATAGGGTAACACCATGTCGTTAATCCCTAATGAACGGTTCATGTTAATCATCCTTAAGCTCATGGTCGAGGATTGAGACACCTCATTCGAAATGGGGTCATGTCATAATATCGGTGCAGCCTTCGGAACAGTCTCGATCCCGACTGGGGCTTAATCATGATTAGGATGACCCTCACATCCGGAACCTTGCGACGCACAAGACCTTAGGATCATTTCTTTCGGTCGGTGGAAGCCGCTTTCCCTATAGGACCCTCGCCCGGGATAGTCCGTCCTTGGGAGTGTGCAGTACAGGTAAAAAACGAGGGGTCTATAAGCGTAGTGATGGCCTCCACTGTTCCAGGATTTAGAATAGTTGTGAAAAAGAAGAGAAATATTTTCCAACCAATTAGGAACAAAACATGTTTTGAGGGTACATGAATAATAAGCGTTACGTCATTAAATTGCGCGCTAACGTTTGCTCGTGTGACAAAACCGCTTAATAATGATTATAGAGAATAAGCAAAATCCTTTTCTAAAAGGTGGAAATTGTTAAATTCATCCAAAACGCATGGCTTGGGCTTCCCCCCCCCCCCCTCAAAAGGGTCAAACTCGTTTCTCTCAAAGAGTCAAAATCTCATTTGTGTCGAGTCCCCACCTTACTCAAAGCATGACTTTTCGAGATTCTTTCCACAGTACCCTTACGGCTTATCGGTCCTTTGTGCTATAGGAAACAATGGCAAGCAAAGCTCAAGCAAACGAGATAGACATCAGATTGGATGCACAGGACCGATTGGAGGGCAGAGTAAAGCTCTTAGAAAGGACAGTCAGTACAATGAGAGAGCAAGTACGGAGGGCCGAGGTTGATCGTAATGAGGCGATCAAAGTGGTCCAACAGCTCCGTGAGGAAATTAAAGAGATCTTCCACAAGAGGGTCGAAGAATTGTGGGAGAAGAATGGCACAAAGCTTAGGAAGGACCTCGAGGAAAAATACGATGGCCGGTGCGAACTTCTACATAACCGAGTAGAGTTGTCAGATGAACTGGAAAGGCACAACTCGAGGAACACCCGAGAATGCCTGCACGAGATTATAAAGTCTATCGAGGAGATCAAAAGGTCCTCAGAGAAGTTGTCTCCCTCCCCGGGGACCACCCTCGGTCACTCAGTCCAAGATGGGCAAGAGTCTCGAGATCAGCTCCAGCCCGTTACAGTATCCCATGGGGAGCCCGCGGTGGTTGTAGGAGGATTTCACCCCCAAGGGAAAGGGGCCCATTATTGTTGGTTCCATGAGTTAGGAATGCCGAGGGAACAAATGTTGGAGCACTTGCTCCGGATAGGAAAGATGGAACTGCTGGGTCGCCACGTGATATGGACTGAACCGCTCGGAGCACACCATGATCCTAAGCAACACTGCAAGTATCACCAGGCCTCGGGTCATTCTACGAACGCCTGTCTCATCTTGAGAAATCATATCCAATTGCTCATCGATAAGGAGGTTATCACCAAGCAAGGCGATGAATGGGTGTGAGGTGAAGAAAAGGAAGAAGATGAAAAGAATTCTGGGAGTGGTCTAGCGTTGTAGGTTCTAGAAAGTCCATGAAAATTCCGTTGTGGACAGAGTCTTTTGTTTCTTTTTATGAAAAGCCCTGCGAGGCAATGTTATGTGAAAATGCCACAGGAGTTGGGCGTGGTCGAGACGGTGAATAGTAAAATGATCGAGTCAATAGAGTCAATAGTTGAGTCTATGTTTGTAAAAATTGAATCTCCCGTGAAATGGATCGTTTTTACTTCTATTCTCTCTAGACTTGAGGCATTATTTGAAAATTACATTAACTCTCGGAATCGCTTTGATTAATGTTGTCAAGTGATTGCTATATCCCCAAAATGATGAGTCGACTCCCAAGCGTAACAGTCAACAATGACTCATTAAAGGATGAATGGACCTAAACATAAAAGGGTGCTAAATTCAAACGATCAATCTTGATGTGAATGAATGTTGTGATCAATTGGCATGAAGAAAATCATTAATGTAAAATCTTCCCCCATACACTCTCCCGATACACAACCCCATACGTCTTTCTGAGATAAATCCCTGACACACGCCAAAGACATCCCGAGACAGTGAAAAAGTGAGGGCGTTGTTGCTCAACCACCAAGGTTTAACCGTGATCACATGCGCGCAATCAGGCAAAGGGCTTCCCAGACTTTCAAAGTCAGTCCAAAGTGACAGGCACACCGCCAAGGGGATACAAAGGAGCTAATACCCGAGAAAGAGAGCTAGGGCTAGTGTTTTCCTCCTCCTAAAAAAAAACAAAAGAGAAAAAATTGAATGATGAGAAAAGAAAATGAATGAATGGAAAGGAGGAGAGGAAATAGCAAAAAGAAAATGCTTGCCTCAAGAAACCCATCCACACCCAAGAGGGTTCATCCCAAGAGATCCATCTCAAAAGGATCACGGCAAAGCAAAATGAGCAACAACGTCCTCCGAGACAGCAAAAGGAAACCAATCCCGGCAAAAGCTGCCCAGAGCCGAACTACGGCGACCTGAGCTCCTCACATCAAGGGGAACGTAGGCAACCTTCGGGTCCGGTCATAGAATGAAATGAATCCATCAAGCCTCGGTCCTCCCAAGATGACCCGGCTCTCTTCCCTTGGTCCCGTCAGTGACCAATTTCCCGGATAATGACTAATCCCTCCTAAACACACTTCGATATTGCCATTGATCGAATCTGAATCTCAAATGATCACAACATTTATGCATGTTAAGGCTAATTGCTTGAATTTTGACCTAATGTTGGACACGGCTCATTCAAGCAATCATTTTGATGACATTAACTAAGGCCGATTTCGAATGCCTCGACAAGTCTTCTTTTCCCCATCTTAGGAAAAAGCCAAACACTTGAACTTCTGTCCATAGGCTTCCTTCCTCAGAAAAGGGACTCACTCCCGTAAATGCCTATGCGTGTCTATCCGTGTGAGCAAGCATGATCTGCTCTTGTCCGCGTCAGAGTCAACTAGGCCACTCCCAGGAAGAGAAGATGATGGGATATGCGGAAGAGGGAAAAATGACATGTTTGGATTGATTAGGAAGAGGAAGCCCGTGCAAAGGTAGACCGTGTCCCGGGCGAAGAGAACACGTACCCAAAAGAATAAGGTGGGACCCGAGGAGTAGTTCCCGGCAAAGGTAAAGCACTGGGGCTGGCAAGCCATAATCGTGCAATGGAAGGGCCAACGAAGAGTCATGCTTTGGGTAAAACTGTCTGAGTCAAAATAAGGTCTCCCGTCTGTCAAAATTCCCTAAAAGTGCTCAGAAATTTTGGTCAAAAAGTCAACCATGCCTGTATGATCCATACGACTGGTTTTTCCCTGTGAAAAAATTTCATATCAGCAGCTTGTATCAACTGATTTCCCACAAGTGAAACTCATTTTCACTTGTTTAAAACCTGTCAGACATGTGTCAAACTCCACATAATTGAGTCCAAAAACATCTCGGGAATCCCCGACGGTCCAGAAATAACCACGAAGCCCTCTCGAGGCACAAGCTATGCATAAATGGTGAATTTACAAATGAAGGGACAATGTTTTAAACAACCAAAGATAAAAAAAAATTCATACATTGTTTCGAATAAAACAAACCAAAAGAAAAATTGTTCACATAGGTACATCCTAATAAGAATCTGGGTAAAGATCCTCCGGAGGCGAGTGGACCCTCTCCAAGGGACGAGATGGGTACATGTTGGGGTCAAAGAAGAAGATGGATTCCGCCAAGCTCGAGCCTTAACCCGAAGAGGATTGGCCCGGAAAGAAGGAAGGAGGAACCTGGGAAGGAGGACCGGGGTGTCTGGTCGGCTGGGGGTCCACGCGCTCCAAGGCCAAATGAGAAAAAGGATCTGGGGCAAGCTCGTGAAAGCCGGGGTCATGGAGCGAATCCCGAAAGGCCTCCAAATCAGCTCCGCCTAAGGTATGGCGATGGACAAAGGATGGGGGAAGCTCTACGCTCGAGGCCCGTCGGAAAGACCTCTCCCCACCACTCACCGAGCTCCTGCCTGGCGTGAACCTGGACTCAGTCCGAGGCCCCTTGGAAGAGCGACCAACAAACCTCTTGAGCCACTTTTTGGCCCGTCTAATGAGGGAAGGTTTATCCAACAGAGCCCGCGCTGCAACCTGCACAAGGAAATTAAATTACTCGGTGGAAAAGATAAGGATATGGGATGAGTGAGTGTGAGAGAAAGGAATGAAAACATACCACGCCCTCAGGAGCATCCTCAGGAGGGGCCCCCTCTCCCGCCACAGATGTGGCCACCATGTGGACCTGGCTATCTGAGTATATGTATGAGAAGTCCTGCCACATCGGAGGAACCACCCCAGAAGCCACTACCTGTGGTGATCTTAGCCTCCGGGCCACGAAACGTCCGTATGGCTCGTAGGTGATAAAATGAGAGGCGTTCGCCCCCATGAGGTAGGAGTCATCCCCTCGGTCTGCTATGAACATGGTGACAGGAGGGTCGACAGGAGCCCTCTGCATGAGCCCGAGCCCGTGCTGCCAGAGCACCCTCTCTCCCAAGTAGAAGGCCTCTCCCCGGAATCCTACGAGCAGTCTCCTCTCCCGGGTTACCCGCAGAGAATCAGAAAGGTCAATGCCTAGCCCTTGCCCCTCATGCCTCGACCAAGGAAAGAGGTTAAGCTCAGCCGGTATAGCCCCCCTTAGCACTGCCCTGACATCAGCATGACTGACGGAGACCCGTCCCTTGGATCCCTTCTTCTTTCGGGCCTCTCGAGCCCAACAGACCATGGCCGGGAATGTAATGGCAGGATCAACGGTCAGCTCCCATGGATAGCCACCGAAGATCTCATAGTACCAATCCTGAAAGGAAAAGGGCAAAAATCATTAAGATGCCGAAAACCGAAAAGGGGAATGAGAAGGGGAAAACAGAAAAATAGGGGGAAGAAAAGAATGTACCTCCAAGGCGAACTGGAAACAAGCCAAGGATTTGCTCGCTTTCTGGCTGAATTTATCGAGCTCCATGTACAGCTCAGGCAACCCAGCTTCTCCCCAAGCAATACTCTGGACGATCTCGGGAGTAGACAATGATCCCAGTAGGGGGAACATGCATGTGGTATCGGCATTGACGAAGAGGGTGTTGCTGAGAAGGAGCCACACGTAAGCTCGCCCGAGCTGCTCCGCCGTCACCAAACTCGCCAAATACTCTGGAATTCTGGCCCGAATGGCCCGGTCAACACCCTGCACCAGGATCCCTAAGCCTTTGGTAGGGCCCGAAAAGCCAATGAGTGCCTCAATATCCGCAGCTGAGAACCGGTCAGCCCAGATAACTGGTCGGCCTCCGAAGGAGAGCCCGGTAATGGCAGAAAAGTCTGCGGGAGTCACGGTCACTTCCCCCCAGATCAAATGAAAGGTGTGGGTCGTATCCCACCAATGCTCGCCCAAGGCAGAGATGAGTCCCAGGCTCCTGTTAGTGCTAACCAGCTGGCCTACGGCATGGATGAATGGCACCAAGCCGGTACGCTCTACCCACTCTCTATGACCAGGCCCATCGCCGACTGCCTCGGGCATGGCCTCCCACAAGGAACAGCACATGTCGGGAGATCCTCGAGATTTGGGATCACCGCCCTGCAGGTAAACACAGCAAGGTATGAATAACACAGTTTTAAGATACCAATGCGTATGATAAATGGATATGATGAATCAATCATGCAAATAAATGTGATTTTACCCTTTTCAAGTTGCGTTGGGTGTTTGAAGGTGTGTCTAAAAAAAGAAGTGATTTTACCCCTTTCAAATTGCGTTGGGCATTTGAGGGTGTGTTTTGTGAAAAAAAAAAGTGATTTTACCCCTTTTCAAATTGCGTTGGGCATTTGAGAGTGTGTCTTGAAAAAAAAGAGGTGATTTTACCCCTTTCAAATTGCGTTGGGCATTTGAGGGTGTGTTTTGTGAAAAAAGGTGTTTTTACCCCTTTCAAATGGCGTTGGGCATTTAAGGGTGTGTTTTGTGAAAAAAAAAGTGATTTTACCCCTTTTCAAATTGCGTTGGGCATTTGAGGGTGTGTCTTGAAAGAAAAAAAAAAAGAAGGTGATTTTACCCCTTTCAAATTGCGTTGGGCATTTGAGGGTGTGTTTTGTGAAAAAAAAAAAGTGATTTTACCCTTTTCAAATTGCGTTGGGCATTTGAGGGTGTGTCTTGTGAAAAAAATGTGATTTTACCCTTTTAAACTGCGTTGGGCATTTAAGGGTGTGTTGCTTATGAAACGGATGTGTGAGGTTTTGTTTGAAAGGATTTCCCCCTGTCCCAAAGAACAAAATCCGTCCCCATTTTGAGACTTAGTGTCCCGAATTTTCACAAACGTGCAACAACTTATCCTAGGAAATGCTAGCATGCACTTGAATGTGTCAAAATGACTAGTCGAACCTAAGGTACAAATAGTTTATGCGTAAATCGCGGGACAACGCACTTTGATTTTAGAAAGAATAGCTAGGGATATCCAAATGATGATATGAACACATGCCCATGTCCCTAGTGATCCCAATAACGTGAAAATGAAGCCAATTTTGTGGAATCGCACCTAGGAAGCCGAAAACCCCAAATTGCATGAACATGAACCCTAGGACTAGGGGGTGAACAAAATGGACAAAGATCGAGTGGGAAATAAGTCTTACCACTCGGTCATGGCATAAATGAGCGTTAGGGGACTTATAGAACCCCGCTTCCACATCATTAAGGGCAATGGTGTAGCCCCGGAAATTGCGGACCATGTCGAGCCGCTTATCCGCCCCTCTCGGGTAGCCCCTTCGCGTCCGATCATCCATAAGTGAATTTTGAACGGTTTGGAGAACGAAATCCGGAGAATTTTGATGAATTTCCCTCTCGAAATCGCCTCTCTCTAGGATTTTCGGCTTGGATTTCGAAAAATGCAGCAACCATCCGTATGGCTGCTGTTTTGAAAAAGAAGGAGACGCCTTCTTAAGACGTACGGCTGGTTTGGGCGAGGAAGAATCTCAGCCCACAATTTACATTCTGGCCCCTGACGCCTTGAACATGGTTCCCCCTAGGTTTCCGAAATAGAACTTAGGCCCCCTCCCTTTGGAAAATGTCTAAAATGCCCCTTTTGGCTCATGCAACTTGAATTGAACCTAGAAAGATTAGGTTCCCAATGAAAATGAAAATCGGGCAGCCCATAGATGGACGTAAGACCAGCTTTGTTGAAATTGACCCGGCCATACTTTGTAAGCCCAGGTTAAGAATGTGATTTAGCCCGGCCATACTTTGTAAGCCCAGGTTAAGAATGTGATTTAGCCCGGCCATACTTTGTAAGCCCAGGTTAAGAATGTGATTTAGCCCGGCCGTACTTCATAAGTCCAGGTTAACAGGTTAAAATATGAAAAGAAAATTGGCCGTCCCTGACGTAAGCCCAGTTAAATGTCCAAAATTAGCCGTCTGACGTAAGCCCAGTTAAATGTTTGAGAAAATTGGCGGTCCCTGACGTAAGCCCAGTTAAAAATTATTTGATTGACCAGAAGAGAGTCAAATCCCGACTTCGACCAAATGAGTGTCGAGAAAATCCCTTCGTTTGACCAAAAGAGAGTCAAGCCCCGACTTTGACTCATTGAGAGTCAAATTGAATGTCCAAGAAAATTGGCCGTCCCAGACGTAAGCCCAGTTAAAAATTATTTGATTGACCAGAAGAGAGTCAAATCCTGACTTCGACCAAATGAGTGTCGAGAAAATCCCTTCGTTTAACCAAAGGAGAGTCAAGCCCCGACTTTGACTCATTGAGAGTCAAATTGAATGTCCAAGAAAATTGGCCGTCCCTGACGTAAGCCCAGTTAAAAATTATTTGATTGACCAGAAGAGAGTCAAATCCCGACTTCGACCAAATAAGTGTCGAGAAAATCCCCTCGTTTGACCAAAGGAGAGTCAAGTCCCGACTTTGACTCATTGAGAGTCAAATTGAATGTCCAAGAAAATTGGCCGTCCCTGACGTAAGCCCAGTTAAAAATTATTGACCAAAAGAGAGTCAAATCCCGACTTCGACCAAATGAGTGTCGAGAAAATCCCTTCGGTTGACCAAAGGAGAGTCAAGCCCCAACTTTGAGGTCAAATTGAATGCCCAAGAAAATTGGCTGTCCCTGACGTAAGCCCAGCAAAGATGAGAATTAGGTCCCCCGAGCGACCATTGTGAGATGAAAATTAGGTCCCCCGAGCGACCATCTTGAGATAAGAGTTAGGTCCCCCGAACGACCGTTCTGAAATAAGTATTAGGTCCCCCGAGCGACCGTCTTGAGGTAAGAGTTAGGTCCCCCGAGCGACCGTTGTATGATAAAATTAGGTCCCCCGAGCGACCATTGTGGGATGAAAATTAGGTCCCCCGAGCGACCATTGTGGGATGAAAATTAGGTCCCCCGAGCGACCGTTGTGAAATGAAAATTAGGTCCCCTGAGCGACCATTGTGGGATGAAAGTTCTGAAATAAGTATTAGGTCCCCCGAGCGACCGTTGTGAAATGAAAATTAGGTCCCCCAAGCGACCATTGTGGGATGAATATTAAGTCCCCCGAGCAACCGTTCTGAAATAAGTATTAGGTCCCCCGAGCGACCATTGTGAAATGAAAATTAGGTCCCCCGAGCGACCGTTTCGAAATTAGAATTAGGTCCCCTGAGTGGCCCCAAGTACAGCAAAATCTAGGTCGCCCGGATGGCCCATATTGAGAAAAAACTTAGAATGAGAAGAGCGGTCCTTGACGTAAGCCCATGTGAAATTCGCCACTGACCAAATGAGTGTCACGCCCGAACCTCGCCTCTGACCAAATGAGTGTCATGCCCAAGTCCCTGCCTCTGACCAAATGAGTGTCACGCCCGAACCTTGCCTCTGACCAAATGAGTGTCACGCCCGAACCTTCGCCTCTGACCAAATGAGTGTCACGTCCGAACCTTTGCCTCTGACCAAATGAGTGTCACGCCAGAAATTCGTCTCTGACCAAATGAGTGTCACGCCCGAACCTTTGCCTCTGAGCAAATGAGTGTCACGCCCGAAATTCGCCTCTGACCAAATGAGTGTCACGCCCGAACCTTGCCTCTGACCAAATGAGTGTTACGCCCGAGTCCCCGCCTCTGACCAAATGAGTGTCACGCCCGAAATTCGCCTCTGACCAAATGAGTTTCACGCCCGAACCTTGCCTCTGACCAAATGAGTCACGCCCGAGTCCCTGCCTCTGACCAAATGAGTGTCACGCCCGAACCTTTGCCTCTGACCAATTGAGTGTCACGCCCGAAATTCGCCTCTGACCAAATGAGTGTCACGCCCGAACCTTCGCCTCTGACCAAATGAGTGTCACGCCTGAACCTTGCCTCTGACCAAATAAGTGTCACGCCTGAACCTTTGCCTCTGACCGAATGATTGTCATGCCCGAGTTCCCCACCCGACCTCGACGGTCGTTTATAGGTTTGAGTAGCCTCAAAATCTCTCACCCCTCTTTCGAACTACGATAGGCTTGATTCCCTCGAATAGGGATACGTAGGAATCCTATACCTCTAGGTCCAGCCATAGAACAAATTGGCTATGCCGTCCTCCCATCAGATTGGGATGCTTGTTTTATCGACAACTCCGCTTTCTTCAAAAGCGACGTTTCCGAGGGGCTCTGTAAGTACCCCAATCTGAAATCGACCTACTTTAGAGGAATTCTTGGTACCATTTAGGGATAAACCAGTGGGCCAGGACCTCACTAGGATAACCTGATATTCCAGGACTGAACTGGAATTAAACTTGGAAAAATCCAGAAGCTCGCTAAGTCGAGTCGTACGGATGGTTTGGGCATATGAGGTCCCTAGCCGTACGGCTACTTTGGGCACCCTCAGCCTCTATAAACTGAACCCCATGCTGATCATTTCAAGGGGGAGAAACAACATAAGAAAGATTATTCTGTCGAAATCACTCCAGTAGTGTGAGAGAAGAGTGAAACAAAGAGTGAAAGAGAGAAAGGAAGATTGGCTTAACCAAAATAGGTAAAGCCACCTTCTCCCCCTCCCTTCTTTTCATCTATAACTCTATTTTCTCTTTAATCTTTGTTTAAGTTTATGTTGATCTTTACATTCCTTGTAAGACTTGTCCATTCAAGCCCCTTTATATTACTTGCAAGACTTGTCCATTCAAGCAATTTTACATTTATGCAAGACTTGTCCATTCAAGCAAATATACATATATTACTCTATATTTCTCTTGTCCAAGCCATGAGATGATCCAAGGTTCCCTCCATGTCTTGTGTGGAAGAGGTTCAAACCTAGATGATCATGGCTTGTTGATTGTCATTTACATTCTTGTCTAGCTAAAAATGATGCCTTTGTTGACAATAATGATCATTTGGATGATAAAGCTTCCATCTTTATCATCCAACATTGATCTAGCTCTAAAGTCCCCTTTGGGGTTACAAAGATTCAATCTTTATGTGTAAATTTGACTCTTTAAAGGTTAATAAGTCATAAAAATGCCATCTTGGTGATAAAGTTTCAATCTTTAATCACCTGTAGACACCCCGCCTTTGACCGCTCACCCCGATTGCACACTTGATTTTGTGTTTCTCCCTCTTTTAAGTGTTTCCTGTTAATTTCTGTTACTTTGGTTAAGTTCCAGACGGACTCCGTTAAGTCCCGGGGCTAAACTGAATAACAGTTCTAATTTCTAGTCCATTCTGTCAGAAATTGCTTCTCAGAGTCGCGCGCCTCCACCCCTTGAGGCCAGACGCACGCGCCTTCCGCCGCCTAGGTGGGATGCGCGCACTTCTGGGGCGTGCTAGTTACAGATTCTGCCCAAGAATCTCTCCCTTGCTCATTATACATGATTTTGCCCGGGAAAGATTTCTTGGAGACTCCGTTTGGCTCCAAAAACAGTCACTTTTCAACTATAAAAACCCCTCCAATCCATCATTGGAGGGGGACTTGGAAAAATCATGGCTTTCAAACCTTTTTACTCACTTCTTTCATAGACTTTTCTTGGGACTTCTTCAACAAAGTATTCAATCTCTTCTTCAAGGCTTTACAAGAGGTTCTTTTTGAAGGATACTATAGGTAAAGGTCTTAAACATTTCTCCTCTCCTCCTTCTTCTTCTTCTTCTTCTTCTTCTTCTTCTTCTTCTTTAATCAAATGTGCAATCACCCAAAACCATTTGGGACATGACACCAACGGTCCTTTCATTACATTGAATTGGCCTAGGAGTCATCTCCCTACATTTCAAACTCTAAAACCCCTTTTTATCATCATTTTAATAGGAAGAACATATTTATCTTAAAAAGTGAATTATGAACAAACAAGACTGACTTTGCTCGGGCGAAATGGGTGTTTAAGTACTTCCCATTTCGTAACCTAACCCCCGAACCCCTCATCCCAAAGAATCTCTGTTTTCGTAAATCAAACTTAGGCTCATAAACATTAGGTTTTCTTACGTTCCTCAAAAACGTGGGTGGCGACTCTAAAACACAATTAGACATCCAAGGTTAATTCACGCGCTCTAGCCAAGCCGTGGTTCCCCGGGGTATCTACAGTGGCGACTCCGCTGGGGACTGCTTGAGGGTTAAACTTGTGTTTCTGTTCATAATTCACTTTTCTGGGCATTCTGGAAATTGACATGGGAAGCGCGCGCCTCGGACCTTCATGGTCCAAAGCGCGCGTCCCGAGTCAAATTCCAGAATCGCCCGCCTTCCATGTGTTCTTCCTATTCTTCCTATTATTTCGTGCTAACAAACATTGCAGGGGTTCCATCACATAATCAGGACTAGGGCAATCACCTGAGTCCATAAGTTTTCTGATAATCTGACAGGTGAGCCCAGAAGCGGGAGCCTCCCAGTTCATATGCGCCAGGCACGCGCTTCCCACAACACTAGCCCGAGGCGCGCGCTTCTGGGCCAATTTCCAGGGCAAGAACAGGTTTCAGTGATTGAACAGAACAGTGGGGTGTGGGCACAGTTGCCTGCATCAGAACAGAATTGAACCCTTGGACTGTTTAATTTTATGTTTTTATTTACCGGTCACACGGGTGATTCGAGAGTTGTAATTTACGTGCTTATGTGTTTTTTTATCTTTTCTTTTTAAAAAAAAATATAAAAATTTTGTCACGTGATGGACCTTACACTACGCGCACAATTCTTATCAACTGCTCACTATCTAGTCGCACAAGTCCAACCCCAAACCTTTCGAGGCCCGTCCTAGAAAGTTTCAAGCTCCACTCGACCTTGGCTCTTTCGAAGCGGTAAACCTCAGCCCATGGCGTAGTTCATGACTACATGCCGGGGGTGACCCTTAAGCCTCATATTCAAGCCGAGCACAAACCACACAATTCTAGTTAGGGTCCAACACTCCGTGACTCAAGTCGGTTTCCATGTACCGAGATTTCCCTAAACTAATGTCTTCAAATCATACATCCCAACTTGTTGAAACGGACGTAATAAAAATCCGTCCCCAAAAGTGGTTATTTTGGACAAAAATAAAAATCCGTCCCCACATGTATGCTTTACTACATTAATTTAGTTTAATCCCGATACATGTAGGATTCACAAACGTGATGGAATCCGATGAGTATATGGGACCGCGAGATGGTCTATATACTAGTATGACGATTCCATTATTTTCTTAGAAACCCCAAAAGGGACCCATTCCCTCCGACTTATAAAATAAAAAAAAAGAAGAGTCTTTTATCTTATGTGGTTCGAGTCGTGTGCCCAACTGTGTGTTCTCAACCTCTTCATGGACCGAAAGTGTGAACCGAGACTGACAAGGGCTACGTCTCCAATTATAGGTCCGATTGGTACTCTCCGCATCTACAGAGATTCATCCAACAGGCTTGTCCGTGAACCGATCACTCCAACAGCTTCTACATCATCAATGGCCGGCGACTCCAACACCAACAACGCCATGACTCTCGAACAGCTTTCTGCCATGGTTCAAACACTCCAACAACAAGTCACCACTCTCAACAACGAGGCTCAAACCAAAGAAGCCCTGTGGAAAGCTCATGTCGACAGTCAAAGGGAGGCCCACGAGGCCGAGGTTGACCAACTGAAAGCCAAGCTCCTCAAACTCTCCAAGAACAAGGGGGTTAATGACAATGAGGAATCCGAGTGGACCAATGGTTTGTTTGAAAGCCCATATGTCAGTGCCCGTACCAAAAAAGTGGGGGGGACCAAGCATCGACAACAACGACCCCAAAATGGTCGATTCCATCATGGCCTACATTGATCAGAAATTTGACGGCCTCAACATGGGAAAATGCTCCAACACAAGCCTTTATCAATCATCCATCCTCATGAGCACGATGGCCGCTCTTCCCGACAAATTCAAGATGCCCGACATTAGCAAGTTTAAGGGCAACTCATGCCCGATGGCCCACATCGAGACTTACATTTAGGCTATGGTTCCGAAGAAGGTCTCCCCAAAATTTATGGCTCAATGCTTTCCTCTCACCCTCGAGGGGGAGGCCAAGGATTTGTATGCAACTCTCCCGCTCACTGTCCGTCTTGATTGGGATGCCGCTATGCTTGCCTTCAAGAATCAATATCAAGGCAACACCACTCACCGGCCCACAAGGAAAGAGCTCGAGAACACCACTCAAAGAGACAACGAGTCCTTCATTGACTTCACAAGGAGATGGAATGACAAGCTCTCTGAAATTGTTGAGAGGCCGAACACAAAAGAGCAAATAGACATCTTTCTCAAATGTCTCAAGATTGATCTCCGCACCCACCTAAGTGGGGCTTGCTACTCCGACTTCTCCTAAATGTATGAGGCGGGGGTACGCATGGATGACTTGCTCAAGGAGATTAAGAAGGCCACTCCTACCTACCGATACAAGGCCGCCTCTAGTTCAAACAAAGAGGCTTCTGTCAATGCCGCTCTAAAGGCCAAGGGACAAATCACCCCTCTTCAAGGGTACAAGCAACCACAGCCGCTCCGTCCCAATCATGCTCACCACAAATGGTGTGACTATCATCAATGCACCGGCCACCTCACCGTGGATTGTTTCTCCATCCGCAACACCATCCAAGACCTCATAGACAAGGAGGAATTCATAATCCCTAATGAGGGTGGTGTCAATGTAATAGAGGTAGGAGAATTTGAAGGAACCACTCATTCGATCCCAATTGTGAATGAGGGCTCCGATGATATGAATAAACTTGATAATTCTTGTTATGTTGTGACTTATGATGAGATTATGAGGGAAGTCTTAGAGAATAGGAAGAAGAAGCTACAAGGGACCGTGAACGTGCTCACTCGCAGTGGCCGAGCAACAACGAGCACAATCCCTCCCAATACTGCGGCAACCAGCAACCCTTCTCAAAGATCGCAAGCATGCGACATACCCGAAGATCCTTTGTTAACACAGCTCAAGAAGACGCAAGCCAACATATCCATCTGGGACCTTATTGCATCATCAAAGAAACACCGAGACCTCGTCATCAAGAACTTGGATGACACATCAGTCTCTCCTGACATGACTCCCGAGGACCTCACAGCAATGATAGGTCACATTCACTTCGGCAATGTCATCACTTTTGCCGACATGGACCTCCCTCCATTTGAGTCTGAACACAATGAAGCCATCTACCTCAAAGTAAGGGCAAGGGGGAGACCCATCTCAAGAGTTCTAGTAGACGGTGGTTCTGCACTCAACTTAATGCCGAGCCGAGTCATGGGCATACTGGGGCTCAAAGCTCCGATTTACGACCCTCCGCCCAAGTCATTAAAGGATACGACAGCACTGCCCGTACAGTCATGGGAATGTTAGAAGTTGATATCGAATTTGGAAGCATGATCATGTCCGTCCCATTCTAAGTACTTGATGTCCCTGCTTCATTCAACCTACTTCTGGGCCGACCTTGGATCCACAGTTCCAATGCGGTACCTTCCACTCTCCATCAGTGTGTTCAAAATCAGAAATGGGGACGAGATAGTCACTATCATGGCCGAGAATGTCACCATCCACAAAAATGGGGACAACCCGTTCACCAAGTCCAACACGGGATAAAAGATGCCACTCTATCCGGCGTCAACACCATTGACAAAGAAGGGGGAAACAGACAATGGGCCCTCGGCAATCCTAAAGTCCTCCGCATGATGAGGAACATGAATCACTTTCCCAGTTAGGCCTAGGGAAGCATCAACAAGGGATATTGCACCCCATGGAAGTTCCTTTTGTCAGGAACAAGTTTGGTCTGGGATACGAGCCTACCAAGGATGACTTGAAGTACGAGCAAGCAGTCAAGAATCAAAGGACCCAAGCTCGCAAAGAAGGTCGACGATATGAAATCCCTGACTTGAAACCCTACCGCAACATACTAAACAGTTATTTTGTTCGCCAAGGGGAAGATGTTCCGTACATGATCTTTCCCGAACCGTGGGTTAACGACAAGGAGGTCAGAAAGCCCGGTCTCGAGATCTTCACCGATTGTGAAATACCGGCACAAGAAAGGGAACCTACTCCAATGTCACCCCGAGAGTAGTGGGGCAAGAAAGTGACCATAGAGTCCGAGGTAGAGGTTACCGTGGGGGAAGAACTATCCGATCTAGGCTTCATGTTCGAAGAATTTTCCATCATGGACGATTGTCAAGTCAACGCCATCTCTGACAACACAAAAATGGAGAGTCCATCTATTAGCAAGATTCAGCCAAGCTCCGAGCCAATCAACAACTGGTATTCAACGAAGGGGCCCATAGTATCCGATGATTTCTTGATTCGAGAAATGGGTTGCATACCCCGTACAGCAACAAAGGAAGAGCGGCTCACACTTACTTTCGAGTCCGAGAGTATTTCTAATACCCTCACACAAGAGGATATGGAGGCCATAGCCGAGCGTGTGTTTCCTTTCTTTGCTAATGAAAATTCGATATTTCTGAGTACCCCGAGATTGCAAACATCATAAATGATGAATTAACTAATAACGAACTAATGAACAAGTTAATAACGATTCAAATTATGATGAAATAGACCACGAAAACATAACATACCTAAATGAACTAGCTCAACAGGTTCGTTGTCGTGGTGAAAATGGTCCAGGGGCTGATGAGGAATTGCATGTTGTTAATCTGGGTACCGACAAAGAGCCGAAAGAAACGAATATTGGCAGCTTCTTCAAGGGGGAAGACAAGGACAAATTGACTGCACTGCTCAGAGAATTTGTGGATGTATTCGCATGGTCGTACAAAGACATGTCGGGTTTGGACAGAAAGGTCGCAGAGCACAGAATTCCGATCAAAGAGGACGCCAAGCCAGTAAAGCAGAAGCTCAAAAAGATCAAGCCAGAATGGTCTCTACAAGTCAAAGAAGAGATTTAAAAGCTCCTCAGTGTGGGTTTCATCAAAGTCATTGAGTATCCGACTTGGCTAGCTAACATTGTGACAGTCAGAAAGGCAAATGGCAAGGTTCGAGTTTGTGTGGACTTCCGGGATTTGAACAAAGCTTCCCCGAAAGATGATTTCCCACTACCAAACATCGACATGCTCATCGATTCAACTGCCAACTATGAAGTCCGCTCATTTGTGAACGGTTTTGCCAGTTACAATCAGATTCTCATGTCCGAAGAGGATCAACACAAGATAGCTTTCACAACTCCGTGGGGGACCTTCTGCTACACAGTCATGCCGTTCGGACTAAGGAACGCTGGGGCTACCTACTAGAGGGATGTTACGGATCTATCCCATGACATGATTCATAAAGAGATTGAGGTCTATGTGGACGACATGATCATCCATTCAAAGGGAACCAACGGTCAACATTTGATCGACCTTCGCAAGTTCTTTGAAAGGCTTCGACAACACAACATGAGACTCAATCCCGCAAAATGCACTTTTGGGGTCGTCAGAGGAAAGGTTCTAGGTTACATGGTCACTGAAAGAGGAATTGAAGCCGATCCCTCCAAGATTAAGGCAATCATTGACATGCCTCCCCCAAAGACGCAGAAAGAAATCAAAGGTTTCATGGGCAGACTTCAATACATCAGTCGATTTGTGCACCAACTCACTTCCATGTGTGAGCCGATCTTCAAGCTACTAAAAAAGAATGTGGCTTTAGAATGGACCGACGCGTGCCAAGAAGCCTTCGACCAAGTGAAACATTACTTGACATGCCCTCCAGTTTTGGTTCCACTGCACAAGGAGAAGCCCCTCTTGCTCAATCTCACTGTCAATGATGAAGCCCTAGGGGCTATGTTAGCACAAGAACAGCGAGACTCCACAAAAGAGAATGCCATCTACTTTGTCAGCCGACGGTTTCAAGGAGCTGAAAACAACTACTCTGTCTTAGAGAAGTCTTGTGCTGCATTGGTTTGGGTTACTCAAAAGCTCAAGCATTACATGGAGGCCTTCCCAATCAAGTTGGTAGCAAAAGTGGACCCGCTCCGCTACATCTTCGAGAAGCCTTTCATGTCAACAAGAATAGCCAAATGGTATTTCATGCTCGCCGGCTATGATATCACTTACGTCACACTCAAATCTATCAGGGGGAAAGTGTTCAGTGATCAGCTTGCTGAATTTCCGTGTGACGAAGTGAAGGGGGAATATGTACAGTTCCTTGACGAGCATTTAATTTGCGCTACAACAGAGGAAAATAAGTGGCAACTTTTTTTCGATGGCGCAGCCAATAAGCATGGATATGGCATAGGGATGTTACTCATTGATCCAAAGGACATGTATACTCCAATTGCCATCCGCCTTGAATTTGAAGCCACTAACAACACCGCTGAGTACGAAGCTTGCATAGCGGGACTCGAAGCAGCCCTCGAGAGAAATGTCACAAGTTTAGAAGTATTCGGTGATTCCTTGCTCATCATCAATCAGACATCTGGAAAATGGAAGATTCAAGACTCGACCCTGCAACGGTATGGTCAACATCTCGAGGATTTGGTTGAACAATTTCAAGAAATCACCTTCAATTACCTGCCAAGGGACAAGAACTGTTTCGCTGATGCACTAGCCACCATCGCTTCACTGGTTGAGATGCCTGAGGGTAAAATGGTGAAGCCTTTCAAAATTTCCCAACGAAACAGTCTGGCATACTGCATGAGTATCGAGATCAACGAGGCCCAAGTAAACACCCCGTGGTACACAGATATCATGAATTTCCTCAAGGATGGTACCTATCCCGAGAATAGCAATAAGAAGTCTCAAATGGCATTGCAAAGACTAGCCTCCCGATATGTACTAATTGGGGACAGAGTCTACAAAAGGCACCACGAGGGGGTCAATCTCCTATGTACAAATGAGACCGAAGCTCAAGAAATAATGCATGAGATCCACGAAGGTGAATGTGGGCCTCACATGAACGGGTTTATGTTGACCAAGAAGATACTCCGCATGGGTTGTTATTGGAGTACCATGGAAAAGGACTGCATCGAGAAAGTCAAGAGGTACGCCAAATGCCAATTCCATGCCAATCTACAGCACGCTCCACCCTCACAGCTTTACAATATGACCACGCCTTGGCCTTTCTCTTGTTAGGGCATAGACATCATCGGCAAAGTTCACCCTACTGGCAGCAATGGACAATCTTTTGTCCTAGTAGCCGTGGACTATTTTACAAAATGAGTCGAAGCACAGGCTTACCGAGTTCTCAACGCCAAGAAAGTGGCCGAATTCGTGAAAACCCACATCATGTGCCGATACGGCGTTCCTCATGAGATCATCTCAGACAATGGCTCTCACTTCGAGAAAGAGATGGACGCACTCCTGGTAGAATACAAGATTAATAAGCACAAGTCATCTCCATATCGCCCTCAAGCAAACGGCGCGGTCGAGGCAGCTAATAAGACAATCGAGACCATTGTGAAGAAAATGGCCTCCACTGGAAGGGATTGGCCCGAAAAGTTACCTCTAGCATTATGGGGCTACTGCACGTCAATACGGACAGCGACTGGAGAAACTCCTTATGCACTGGTATATGGTTCCGAAGCTGTACTACCAATAGAGCTTGAAGTTCCATCCCTCCGGGTCCTCCTCGAGAACCAAGTCAATGAAGTCGATTGGATGCAAAGTCGATATGAACAGCTAGCCCTACTCGACGAGAAAAGGCTAAGGGCAATCGAACGTACGAGGGCCTATCAACAAAGAATGTCTAGGGCTTTCAACAGAAAGGTGAAACCCCGAAACATCAGTGTGGGAGATTTGGTCCTAAGACAACACCCTCCTAATGCCATGAACCCCCTTGGAAAATGGGGACCCCGATGGATTGGTCCGTACGTAGTCAAGAAGATACTAAGCGGCGGTGCAGTCCGACTCGTGGACTTAGACGGAGATCAACTGCCAAAGGAAGTCAACCTCGACAAATTGAAGAGGTTTTACGTCTAATAAACGAAGACCATAAAAAAAAAAAAAAAAAAAAAAAAGCTCGCTAGGTTGAAAACCCGCAAGGACGGCCTAGGCAAAAATTAGAGCACGTGCAAAAAAATAAGCCCACTAGATTGAAAACCTGAAAGGGCGGTCTAGGCAAAAAACAGGGTGCAGAAAAAAAAATGGTCTTCGTTTGTTTGAACTACGGAGACCTGAGCCTCTACACTGGAGGAACGTAGGCAACCTTCGGGTGCGGTCTAAAACATAAACAAATACCCAAATCATTTCAAATTAACGAGATGCAATTTTTATTCATTCACTAAATCATCTTCATCATTACAATGGAAATGTTGAGCTATTAAAAGACATTAAAACATTAAATCCTAAACAAGTGGTCTATTCTAAATTGTAATCTCTCGGGGGTACTAGGAAAAATCTAATTTTCTCTTGGCCTTTGAAGGACCACCCGAACGACCATCAGTCCTACTCTTCTTGGGGGGCCTAGGGACACTGATACGGACCGATATCTTCTGCGCAACAGAGCGCCTCCGAGCATAAAAATCATCCAAAGGGGTACCGAAAGGGTCGGTCAGAATGTTGTTCACATCAGCAGCAGCTTCCTTGTACCTCAAAGCACTGCTGGGCTCAAAATCCCTTCCTAGCAACTCAGCCCGAAGAGCATCTACCCAAGTAATGCCACGGTAGACGGTACCAAGCAAATGATCCAAGTAACTCTCGGGAAGAAAAATACTGCCCCGGTGCAATGGAGCGGAAGCCCAACGGTCACGATCATCTCCCCAAGCCAACTGAAGCTCATTCGAGAAGTCCGGGCCCATATAAGAAACTGGACGAAGTACCCCATTCCTTGGAAAAGGATTTTATTTGCTGACGACCGAACTGTCTCAAAACCCGTTCTGGCTGATAAAACGAAGAGTCCCTCAATCCAGGTAAAACCACATACTGGAAACCGAAGGTCCACTCCACAAAAGGGCGAAGACCCCAAGGACACCACTCAACATCAGCTGTGAGACGAGAAGCAAAAAATGTCCTCCAACCCTCTCCGGTCAAATCTCTAATCAGCAACCGTCGCCTATGAACAGCAAAAGGCATACCCAAAATGTCAACCCAAGAATCAACAACACCGCGGTAATACTTGGGGACAGCAATCCGACCGGCCAAAGGCATACCCAAAATGGCCCCAAAATCATCAACGGTCGGCACCATTTCATTAGCCGAAAAGTTGAATGTATGGCTATCACAATCCCAAAAGGCTGCAGCAGCCTTCAACAAGTCCCAATCCGGCTTCAATGTCCGCAAAGTGAAGAGAATTCGAAGCCCGAAATCTTTGATGAAGGCATTTTTGGGATGGGTCTTAAAAGAATACACGAAGGTCGACAAATCCTTCTCGTAACTCTTGACAACCTCGGCATCAAGACTAAAAAGGTTGGAGGCCATGGGAAAGAGGTTATAAGCAAGATTGGGTAATAGAATGGTGTTCAAAAATGACAGAAAATGGCTGTTGGAATCGAATTGTCGACCAGAAGCTGATATTATAGCTGTTGGAGGATCTTTTGGCCAGCAAATATCAGGCCCTGAATTTCGCCTCCCAGAGGCGCGCGCCTCCCGACACCGGTCTACAAGGCGCGCGTGTTCTGTGTCCGAGAGAGGAAGCGCCCGCGTCCCAGACAAAAGAAGGCTCCAAAAACTAGCCTTTGTCAGTTCAAGAAGGAAGCCCAGGCACGTTCAAACGCCTTCTATCTACAGAAAAGATCAATCCCACCAACAAGATAAGCTCAAAACGACGGCAGAAAACACTCGGAAGGGCACACATTAATTTGGTCCGCCCTTAAGGCAGGTCTAAAAACTGAAATAGCATAGAAACTCACACTCAAAGTAGGGTGTCTTTCATTTTTCTCAAAAGATCAGTTTTTACAACTCATCCCCAGCACAAAATGGTCCACAGTCAACCATTACCGCACCCCATCAAAAGTCAAAGTCAAACAGTCAAACATCAAAGTACGAATCACGACAACAACTTGGTCCGGGATGATCCACGGAATCACTGCTTCATCATCAAACAAGATCTACATCCATTCAAAGAAAACGGTCCTCCAGGTCCCGCACTTCAGCAAACGGTCCTCCGGGTCCCACACTTCAGCAAACGGTCCCCCGGGCCCCGCACTTCAGCAAACGGTCCCCCGGGTCCCGCACTTCAACAAACGGTCCCCGGGTCCCGCACTTCAGCAAACGGTCCCCCGGGTCCCGCACTTCAGCAAACAGTCCTCTGGGTCCCGCACTTCAGCAAACGGACCTCGCTATCAATAAACAGGTCCCTATTCCAGCAAAAGGATCTCGCTCTCAGCAAACAGATCCCGCTTCCAGCAAACAGATCCCGCTTCCAGCAAACGGATCCCGCTATTGGTAAATCCGCTCACACAGGGAGCGCACCCTTATCTCTCAAAGCCGCTCATACAGGGAGCGCACCCTATCCTCCGCAATTTCAAATTCCTGATTTTATCGAGTCTTTTCCTTTTCTTGGTGATGTCCTAGGTGGATGTCTGTCTTTCGTCGGCGCATTTGCCTTCACAATCCATGCCACCGAGGGGCTCTGTAGACACCCCGCCTTGGACCGCTCACCCCGATTGCACACTTGATTTTGTGTTTCTCCCTCTTTTAAGTGTTTCCTGTTAGTTTCTGTTACTTTGGTTAAGTTCCAGACGGACTTCGTTAAGTCCCGGGGCTAAACTGAATAACAGTTCTAACATTCTAGTCTACTCTGTCAGAAATTGCTTCTCAGAGTCGCGCGCCTCCGCCCCTTGAGGCCAGACGCGCGCGCCTTCCGCTGCAAAGGTGGGATGCGCGCGCTTCTGGGGCGTGTCAGTTACAGATTCTGCCCAAGAATCTCTCCCTTGCTCACTATACATGATTTTGCCCGGGAAAGATTTCTTGGAGACTCCGTTTGGCTTCAAAAACAGTCACTTTTCAACTATAAAAACCCCTTCAATCCATCATTGGAGGGGGACTTGGAAAAATCATGGCTTTCAAACCTTTTTACTCACTTCTTTTATAGACTTTTCTTGGGACTTCTTCAACAAAGTATTCAATCTCTTCTTCAAGGCTTTACAAGAGGTTCTTTTTTAAGGATACTATAGGTAAAGGTCTTAAACATTTCTCCTCTCCTTCTTCTTTTTCTTCTTCTTCTTCAATCAAATATGCAATCACCCAAAACCATTTGGGACATGACACCAACGGTCCTTTCATTACATTGAATTGGCCTAGGAGTCATCTCCCTACATTTCAAACTCTAAAACCCCTTTTTATCATCATTTTAATAGGAAGAACATATTTATCTTAAAAAGTGAATTATGAACAAACAAGACCGACTTTGCTTAGGCAAAATGGGTGTTTAAGTACTTCCCATTTCGTAACCTAACCCCCGAACCCCTCATCCCAAAGAATCTCTGTTTTCGTAAATCAAACTTAGGCTCATAAACATTAGGTTTTCTTACGTTCCTCAAAAACGTGGGTGGCGACTCTAAAACACAATTAGACATCCTAGGTTAATTCATGCGCTCTAGCCAAGCCGTGGTTCCCTGGGGTATCTACATCACCAAATGGTCAGTTTTGGCCCAAAGATTGCTTATGATCACACCCAAATTCTTGTTTTGGGGACTAAGTGATGATCATTTAGCATAGGAATGTTGTATTTAAACTTATAAAGTTTTTTAAACAAACTAGAATCAAAAAAGTTCTGTCCAGTTTCAACAAAATGTTCTGTTTCTGCCCTGAAACTGGACTGTTCTTGACTGAACTGTAAGATCCCAGGAAACTACCTGTCCATCCGTACGGATATGTTGGGAACAGGGGGCAAAATGTCTGTTTTGCCCTCTGATCCCTATTTTCTTAATAAACAGACCCTGTCAGTTAAGTTTTTCCAAACAAAACCAATAACAGAAACTTTTCCGTTAAATACACACACACACATGCACATTTTCAAACTAACAAGGGAGACTTGGTTTTTTCGAGGCACTTTGGGTGAACCGCAAATATGTTCTTCCCAAAGTGTAACGTGACCTCCGAACTCACCTTCTCTAACCATTTTCATTTGTTTGGTTTAAAATTAACAAATGTGGCGACTCCGTTTCTTTTTTCGTTAGGAAAGTTACCCGTGTTTGGCATTTCTTCCTCGTGCGAACTTTGCTTGTTTTGCCCCCGAGGGACGGGATCCTTACACCTTGCCATTCTTTGTTGATAAGCCCTTGTGCGTTCAAACACTCTTAACCTCTTTTCATCGAGTAGGGCTAGTTGCTCGTACCGACTTTGCATCCAATCAACCTCGTTGACTTGGTTCTCGAGTAAGACCCGAAGAGAAGGAACCTCGAGTTTGACTAGGAGTACGGCTTCAGAACCATAAACTAATGAGTACGGAGTTTCTCCCGTTGCTGACCGTATTGATGTACGGTAGCCCCACAATGCTAGTGGTAATTTCTCGGGCCAATTTGTAGAAACCCCGCCTTGGACCGCTCACCCCGGTTGCACAGTTGATCTTGTGTTTCTCACTCTTTTAAGTGTTTCTCGTTAGTTTCTGTTACTTCCATTAAGTTCTTAACTGACTTCGTTAAGTCCAGGGACTAAACTGAATAACAGGGCTAACTTTCTAGTCCATTCTGTCAAAATTGTCTTCTTTGAGTCGCGCGCCTCCGACCATAGGAGCCAGAAGCGCGCGCCTTCCGCCCCCAAGGTGGGAAGCGCGCTCCTCTGGGCGTCAGTTACAGATTTCTATCTAAAAATCCTTCCCTTGCTCATTTTACATGATTTTTCCCGGGAAAGATTTCTTGGTGACTGGATTTTGGCACCAAAAACATTTGTTTTCACCTATAAAAACATCCCTTTTCCACCCTTTCAAAGGACCCTCTTTTAGCACTCTTTTGGACAAAAGAATTCTCTCTACACAAACTATACCAAAGTCATTTCCAAGGCTTTTTCAAGGAAGTCACCAAGAAGTGTTTGAAGATCTTTGAAGCATAGGTAAAAGTTCATCTTCCTCCTTCTTCTCTACTTCATCTCTTTCTTTTACTTTAATCAATCGTGCAATCACCCAAATCATTTTGGGGCATGACACCAATGATCGCTTCATTCCATTGAAGTTAGTCAAGGAGTAATCTCCCTACATTCCAAACACCTTTTAAAAAACCCCTTTTTTATCATCAAGAACAAGAAGAACATTTATTTTATGTAGACTTTGATCAAGCAAGACCGACATTAGTCGGGCGAGATGGGTGTTTAAGTACTTCCCATCTCGTAACCTAACCCCCGAAGCTCATAACAAGAATCTCTGTTTTCGTATCAAACTTAGGCTAAATATTAGGTTTTTCTTATGTTCCTCTAAAACATAGGTGGCGACTCTAAACAAATAAAACACGAATAGATATCCTAGGAACAACACACGCGCTCTAGCCAAGCCGTGCCCTCCGGGGTATCTACAGTGGCGACTCCGCTGGGGACTGTTTGAAGGTTAAACTTGCGTTTCTGATCAAAATCTACATTTTCTGGGCATTCTGGTTCCTGATGGGGGAAGCGTGTGCCTCTGACCTTCTTGGCCTAAAGCGCGCGTGGCCCGTATCAAGGACCAGAGTCGCCCGCTTCCTGATGTTCTTCCTTTTCTTCTTCTTTTGTCTACACTAATCATTTCTGCAGGGGTTACAATACATATTCAGGACCAGGGCAATCCCCTGAGTCCAAAGTCTGACAGTCTGACAGGTTTGCCCAGAAGCGGGCGCCTCCCATATAATCTGCGCTAGGCGCGCGCATCCTACAATACAGGCCAGAGGCGCGCGCTTCTGAGTGGTTTTCTAGAATAGGGACAGTTTCAGAACAGAGCAGAGTGATTGGGGTGTGGGCACAGTTTCCTGCATCAAGGCCTAATTTGGACCTCTTGGACTGTTTTTCTTTTGTGTTTGTTTTATCAGTCACACGGGTGATTCGAGGTTGTAATTATGTGCTTATTTTATTTTCTTTCATAAAAAAAATGTTTTGTCACATGTTGGACCTCACACTACGTGCACAAACTCCTATGAATTGCTCACTATCGAGTCACACAAGTTTATAACCTCAAACCCGTCGAGGCCCGTCATAGGAAGCTTCAAGCTCCACCCTACCTTGACTCTTTCGAAGAGGTAAACCTCAACCCGTGGCGTAGTTCATGACTACATGCCGGGGGTGACCTTAAGCCTCCCATTAGCCGAGCACAAGCCAACACAATTCTAGTTAGGGTCTAACACTCCGTGACTAAAGTCGGTTTTCATGTGCCGAGATTTCCCTAAACTAATGTCTTCAAAACATACATGCCAAGTGGTTATCATGGACGAAATAAAACTCCGTCCCCAAGTGGTTATTATGGAAGAAAATAAAAATCCTTCCCCGCATGTATGCTTTACTACATTAATTTAGTTTAATCCCGACATGTGTAGGATTCACAAGCGTGATGGAATCCGATGAGTCTATGGGACCGCGAGAAGGTCTATATACTAGTGTGACGATTCCATTATTTTCTTAGAAACTCAAAAGGGACTCCGTCCCTCCGACTTATAAAAAAAAATAAAAATAATCTTTTCTTATGTGGTTTTGAGTCGTGTGCCCAATGTGTGTTCTAAAGCCTCTTCATGGACCGAAAGTATTACTCAAGACTGACAAGGGCCTATTCTACATTATAGGTTCAATTGGTACTTACCGTGTCTACCGGAATTCGGCGAATCGGTTAGTTCATGAAGAGATTACTCCAACAGCTTCGACAGCATCAATGGCCGGCAGATCCAACACCGACAACACCATGTCTCTTGAGCAACTCTCAGCTATGGTCCAACTTCTCCAAGAGCAAGTCTTGATTCTTAATAAGGAGGCCCAAAACAAGGATGATCTTTGGCAATCCCATTTGACAATCAAAGGGAGGCCCACGAGGCCGAAATGGAGCAAATGAAAGAGAAGCTCACCAAACTTGCCAACGGTAAAGAAAAAGAGAACAATGAAGAGTCCGAGTGGACTAAGGGTCTGTTTCAAAGCCCTTATGTTAGTGCCCGTACCAAGAAAATAGAGGAACCGAACACCGAGAACAATGAACACAAAATGGTTGATTCAATTATGGCCTACATAGATCAACGTTTCAATGGTCTCAACTTGGGGAAAGGCTCCGACACAAGCCTTTATCAGTCATCCATCCTCATGAACACGATGGATTCTCTTCCCAACAAGTTCAAGATGCCCGACATAAGCAAGTTCATGGGCAACTCTTGCCCCATGGTACACATTGAGACTTATATATGGGCTATGGTTCCAAAGAAGGTCTCTCCTAAAGTTATGGCACAATGCTTCCCTCTTACTCTCGAGGGGGCGGCAAAAGATTGGTATGCAACTCTCCCGCTCACAGTCCGTCTTGATTGGGACGCCGCCATGCTCACCTTCAAAAGTCAGTACCAAGGCAACACCACTCACCGTCCAACCAAGAAAGAGCTCGAGAATACTACTCAAAGGGACAATGAGTCCTTTATTGATTTTACAAGGAGGTGGAATGACAAGCTTGTCGAAATTGTCGAGAGGCCAAATACCAAGGAACAAATGGACATCTTCCTCAAGTGTCTAAAGATTGATCTCCGCACCCACTTAAGTGGGGCTTGCTATATGGATTTCTCTCAAATGTATGAGGCGGGGATCCTAATGGATGAGTTGCTCAAAGAGATCAAGAAAAGTGCTCCTAGCTTCCGTAACAAGGCCGCCTCTAACTCTACAAAAGAGGCTTCGGTCAATGCCGTCACTACCGATAAAGGGAATTACAAAAGGGTTCCTCTACCTCAAGGCAAGAAATCTCAAAATGACCGTGTCTACACTCCTCTCCAAGGCATGACTCAAACTGAGGCCTTCGAAGTTCTCAAAGCAAAAGGCCAAGTCACACCTATACAAGGGTATCAACCTAAGTCGATCAATGCCAATCATGCTCATCACAAATATTGTGGCTACCACCAACATAGTGGCTACACCACCGAAGAATGCTTTGTCCTCCGTAATGTCATCCAAGATCTCATAGACAAGAAAGAGTTCATAGTGCCTAATGGTGACGATGTCAATGTAATAGAGATAAGAGAGTTTGAGGAACCACTCATTCAATCCCAATTGTGAATGAGGGCTCCAATGTGATGAATAAATTTGACAATTCTTGTTACGTTGTGATTTACGATGAGGTGATGAGGGAAGTACTAGAGAATAGGAAAAAGAGGCAAGATGGGAACGTCAACATGCTAACTCGATCTGGATGAGTCATAGCAAGAAACCCTACTACTTCTGCACCAAGCACCTCTTCTCAAATATCGGAAGCTCGCGACACTCCCGAATACCCTTTATTGGTTCAACTCAAGAAAACTCAAGCCAACATCTCCATTTGGGACCTCATTGCATCCTCAAAGAAGCACCGAGATCTTGTCATCAGTAATCTCGACGACACATCGATATCTCCTGATACAACTCCCGAGGACCTTACTACAATAATAGGCCACATTCATTTTGGCAATGTCATCACTTTTGCCGACATGGACCTTCCACTATTTGGGCTCGATCATAATGAGGCCATCTATCTCAAAGTGAGAGCAAGGGGGAGACCTATTTCAAGTGTCTTGGTTGACGGTGGTTCCACACTCAATCTAATGCCCGGTAGAATCATGGGCATACTGGGGCTTAAGAATTCAGATTTGAAGCCTTCTACCCAAGTAATCTGAGGTTACGACAGCACTGCCCGCACAGTCATGGGTATGGTGGAAATAGACATTGAGTTTGGGAGCATGGTTATGTTCGTCCCATTTCAAGTGCTCGATGTGCCTTCTTCATTTAACTTACTCTTGGGATGCACATGGATAAACAGTTCTAATGCCATCCCTTCGACTCTCCATCAGTGTGTGAAGTTCAGAAATGGGGATGAAATAGTGACCGCTATGGCATAAAACGTTACTATTTACAGAAAGGGGGAACCCATATACCAAATTCAACATGGTTTAGCAGACTCTACTCTCTCCGACGTCTCAATAAACACCATTGACAAAGAAGGGGGAAACAGATCTTGGACCCTCGGCAATCGCAAGGTCCTCCGTATGATGAGGAATATGGATTACTTCCCCAGTTTAGGCCTAGGGAAATACCAACAGGGTAGAATGCAACCCGTGGAGGTCCCATTCATCAAGAACAAGTTTGGTTTGGGATATGAGCCTTCCAAAGATGACTTGAAATACGAGCAAGCCATCAAGAATGAAAAGACCCAAGCTTGGAGGGAAGGCCATCATTATGAGATTCCCAATTTGAGACCTTATCGCAAGACACTGAATGGCTACTTTGTCCGTCAGGGGGAAGACATTCCGTACATGATCTTTCCCGAGCCATGGGTTAACGGTAAAGGCATAAGAAAGCCCGGTCTTGAAATCTTTGCCGACTGTGAGATCCAGAAATCCGAAGGGGAACCAACTCCCATTTCTCCCCGAGAATGGTGGGGGAAGAAGGTGACCATAGAGTCCGAAACATAGATTACCGTGGGGGAGGAATCGAAGGATCTAGCCTCCATATTCGAAGAACTCGCCATCATGGATGAATGCCAAGTAAATGCCATCTACGTCATCGACACGAGAAGGGAAACTATCAGCGAGATCCAGCCAAGCTCTGAGCCGATCAACAACTGGTATTCTACAAAGGGGCCCGTGGTATCCGAGGAATTATTGGTCGAGAAGATGGGTTGCATTCTGCGCAAGGTTATAAAGGAAGACTTGTTCACTTTCACTTTTGAGTCCGAGAGTGTTTTCGACATCCTCACCCAAGAGGATATGGAGGCCATAGCCGAGCGTGTGTTCCCTTTCTTTGTTAATGAAAAATTTGATCTTTCTGAGTACACCGAGATTGCAAACATCATGAATGATGAATTAACTAATAACGAATCTAATGAACTAGTTAATAACGATTCAAATAATGATGAAATAGACCACGAAAACACAACATACTTAAATGAACTTGCTCAACAGGTCCGTAGTCGTGGTGAAAATGGTCCAGGGGCTGACGAAGAATTGCATGTTGTTAATCTGGGTACCGATGAAGAGCCGAAAGAAACCAAGATCGGAAGCTTCTTCAAGGGGAAAGAGAAAGACAGATTGACTGCACTGCTTAGAGAGTTCGTGGATGTATTTGTATGGTCATACAAAGACATGCCGGGTTTAGACAGAAAGGTCGCGGAGCACAGAATTCCGATCAGAGACGATGCTAAACCGACAAAGAAGAAACTCAGAAAGATCAAGCCAGAATAGTCTCTTCAAGTCAAAGAAGAGATAGAGAAGCTTCTCAGTGTAGGCTTCATCAAAGTTATTGAGTATCCAACATGGCTAGCCAATGTGGTCACAGTCCGAAAGGCTAATGGCAAGGTTCATGTTTGTGTAGACTTTCGGGATTTAAACAAAGCTTCTCCAAAGGATGAATTTCCACTACCCAACATCGACATGCTAGTCGACTCCACTGCCGCCTACGAGGTCTGCTCATTTATGGATGGTTTTGCTGGGTACAATCAGATTCTCATGGTTGAAGAGGATCAACACAAGACTGGTTTCACAACACCGTGGGGCACCTTTTGCTACACAGTTATGCCATTTGGGTTAAGGAACGCTGGGGCTACTTATCAAAGGGTTGTTACAGACTTGTTCCATGACATGATTCACAAAGAGATCGAGGTCTGCGTGGACAACATGATCATCCACTCTAAAGGTACCGACGGTCAACACTTGATCGACCTCCGCAAGTTCTTGGAAAGGCTTCGGCAACACAAAATGAGGCTCAATCCCGCAAAGTGCACTTTTGGGGTTATCCGAGGTAAAGTTCTTGGCTACATGGTCACAGAATGGGGTATTGAAGCAGATCCCTCAAAATTCAAGGCAATCATTGACATGCCTCCTCCCAAGACACAGAATGAAATCAAAGGTTTCATGGGCAGACTTCAGTACATCAGTCGGTTTGTGCACCAGCTTACTTCCATGTTGTAAGTACCCCAATCTGAAATCGACCAACTTAGAGGAATTCTTAGCACCATTCAGGGATAAACTGATAGGCTGGGACCTCACTAGGATAAACTGAAAATTCTAGGACTACTCTGGAATTAAAATTGGAAAAATCCAGAAGCTCGCCATGCTGAGCCGTACGGATGGTTTAGACGCAGGAAGGGCCTAGCCGTACGGCTAGTTTAGGAACCTTCATTCCCTATAAATTGACACCCTTGCTGATCATTTCAGGGGGGAGAAACAGAGTTTGATAGGTAAAACTCTGCAAAAATACAGTCTGAGTAAAGCACTGTTGGGTTTCGGATTAACATGCGCAGCGGATTATAGCATTTAAAATTTTCATGAAACCCAAAGCCTATAGATCCATTCATATGATTAAGTCAAATAAAACATAATGAATACTAGAATACTAACCCTTAAAGCCTTTGATTTTGCAACCTTGAATTCGATGGAGGATTGAAATCTTGATCACGAACAAAGCAAGAATCACGAACTTATGAAGATGATAAGTTTCACCCTCTAGCGGTATCCACACCACGAACGAATATCAAGAACACTTGATCTTGGTTGCTAGACCAAATTATGAAACACGCTTTCATAATGTATAGAACTATATGGAATTATTATGTGTATGATATTCTTGTTCTTCAATCTGGGGATATCTTAGAACAAGAAATAAACCCTCTCAAACCCTTGGAGGCACTCACAAACATAAGACAATCATTTGGTCTGATTTGGGGTGTTTAAACTTCTATTTATACTCACAACTCCTTAACCCTTAAGGTCTTTGAGTCTAAATCCCGTCATAGTTTGAAACTTTCCAAATCAGCCTTCCAGCGGTTGCTCGGCCGCTCTTTTTAAAGTGCTCTACCGAGCTGCTCGGCCGAGTCCTTCAATATGCGCGCCCGTGCACACCGGTTATAGCATTCAAGAATGCACTGCTCGGCCGCTCCTTTTAAAGTTCTCAGCCAAGTTCTTTAATCTGCGCGGCCGTGCAGACCAAAATCTGCCAAATTCTTATTTAGTCCTTTAAGGATTCGTTCTGATCATGTGTGACCCTTTAGGATTACACTAAGTTAGCAATGGGTTCAAACATGAATCCATTAGATATGATTAGGTTATATCAAACCGTCATACCTCTAGATACAAGTTCGCATTCCTTTAGAACATGTCACAATCCCTTTGTCCAGGATGTCATTGAACACAAGTCATGGTCAAGAGTCAACTTGTTTTGTTCAATACTTTCTCGATCCCAAATATGTTGATAATCCAAATTACAATGATCCAATAAATTCATTTGAGTTTGGCAAAACGTTTCATCAACATCATTCCTACGAGGGGCCCAAGCTTGACATCTCTCCGAAGAGGGACAAATCCAACTTAGCTTATTATTCTTCCCTACGTGAATCCGATTATGCCAAGCATACCCTTTATAACTACCTGGTTAAAGGTAGCGTTTGAATATATCAAACATAATCTTCATCAAGTGGAAGACTATAATAATTTCGTGTCTAAGGATTCAAATGACATAACTAATATGAAATTTATATATGACATTGACCATGACATAAATCTCATACTGCGGGTCATGTCCAGTACCTTGTTCCAAACAAGTACCCATAAATCTAACATGATCATCCCATGATCATTTAGCCTTTATACTTGTGCTTAACAAGCTCTAGGGACGGAGATTATTATAAGCAAACATGAGCGTTAATAATAATCAAAATATCTCTTCACTAATATGAATATAATGATATCACATACAACGTTTTATAAACGTGCCTAGGGCACCAACACCAACAATCTCCCACTTGCCCTAGGCCCAGTCACATAGGTATCCAATACCCATGGACCTAACATGACCATTATGTTTAGCTTGTGGAAGTCCCTTTGTTAGTGTGTCCGTACTGTTATCATTGGTTGGTACTTCGCATATATTTACGTCTCTCTTATCAACGATTTCTCAAACGATATGAAAACACCTAAGTATGTGTTTGGATTTAGTATGTGCCCTTGGTTCCTTTACTTGATCAATAGCACCACTATTATCACTAATAAGGTCTATTGGATTAGCAATACTAGGAACCATCTCAAGTTCACCAATGAACTTCTTAATCCAAATAGTTTCTTCAGCAGCATCCAATGCAGCAATTAGCTTCCTTGATGCAGAATCTTCTAATGACTTTGTCAATGTATGTACTTTGGCTTTAAACCAATTAGCTTCCTTGATGCCAAGGACATATGCAGTTTCACCCATATCTTTCATTGCGAAGTACTTTCCAAACAAAGTCTTTACAGACTGACGTGTAGAAATGTCGTTTCCAATGAGAAATATGTCATCCACATATTTAAATAAGGAATAGCACTATGCTCCCACTAATCTTCTTGTATATGCAAGGTTCATATTCGTTCTTGACAAAGCAAAACTCTTTGATTTATCAAAATGGAGATTCCAACTCCCAGAAGCTTGCTTCAATCCATCCCATGGATTTCTGCAACTTACACACTTTATTAGAATTTTCTTAACCATAAAAACCTTTAGGTTGTATCCAATACATCCTTAAGTGAGTTCCCGTTAAGGAACGCTGTTTTGACATCCTTTTGTCAAATTTCATATTCCAAATATGAAGATATGACTATAACAATTCTAGTAAGTTCCTTTCTACCCATGTAAGTTTTTTACAAGAAAACTCAATCTCATCCTTTGGTTTTTACACCTTAGGTTAGAATGATCAAGTTCCAAACTTGATTATTATACATGGATTGCCTTTTAGATTTTATGACTTCAAGTCATTAATCTAAGTGTGGAGCGGACATTGCATCTTTGATAGGTGGTAAATACTTCATTCTAAATGAACTTTAACTCAATACTTTCTATTTCGAAATATCCAATCTTTTGTTATAGATTGTATCCTATCATGTAGCAAGTACTTTGTATAACTTTGAACAGACTTTTCACGACTCCTTGTGAAAACTTGTTCAACTTCCATCTTTAGGTTAAATTATATTTTCTAGGTCTCGAACCATTCGAGATATATTTTACTCCCACTGGTTCTTTTAGAGATAAACCATTTATCTAGAAAAGAACCATCATAAGCAACAAACAATTTGTTTCTTACGAGTAAAATATTATCCTCAAGTTTCCTTAGGATATCCCATGAAAATATATTTATTAGATTTAAATGTGAGTGTGTCTCAGACAACTCCTTTCCAAAAGGTCTCACGGTCTTAAATCTTTATGAAAGACAAATCGAGTTTTCTTTCACCTTTTAACCTCTTTTGATGAAACTTCAAATTAGTGTAATTATAGCGGTTTCAAATACATAATCCCAAAAAAAATTGTAACACCCCGAATTTTCTTATAATATCTGAGCATTTAATGGCATTAAATATCTATAAATAACAATATTAAATACTTCAATTTAGGGTTCACAACAGCCCCTTAATTATCCATAAATTCACAATAATAGCGGAAGCGTAACTTAACATGTCTTGGTAGGTAACAACCTTAACCTTCAATGTACTTCAACTTACATCAAATAATAAACGTACTTAAAACTACTAAATTAAGAATCTTCAATCCACCGTCTTTCTACGGCTGCTTTCCTTGTCCTGTCCTTCTACTTAAATCCTGAAAACAAAATTTATAGAGAAGGGATGAGCGAACGAATGCTCAGTAAGATCATACGTGGCCTCTCCGGTTACTAAGGAGAGACGACCAGAACGAATACTATGAATAACTTTTTCAAAGATAGTTTCAGTTACTTTTGGATTCAAGGCTGTAGAACAATACAGTCTTATTACTTTTAAGATTTTACTTTCAAAGGATTATGGCACTACAATCCAATGGGATTCATTCAAGTTTCCGTCAATTCCTTGGTAACGTACATTATAACCTCAATGCCAAAGGTACAATTTGTACACCTAGCTTCTTCAGCCAATAGTGTGGGTCGTAACATATATGGTATCCACACACATATGCTCGGGGTCTAGAATCATCCTTGTAATCAGACAATTCCTGAGAGAAGGCATGTGATCACTCATGCAATCCCTAGTTTAAGGACGAGTCTTTTCTAACTGGACTGTCCGACAATGTCTTTTCTAACTGGACATTGGATGCCTTAACGAGTAAGCGATTAACTTACAAGTTAAAATTAAATGCCTTAACGAGTAAGCGATTAACTTACAAGTTAAAATTAAATGCCTTAACGAGTAAGCGATTAACTTACAAGTTAAAATTAGAACATACCATGGTACAAGTATGTGATACAAGTTTCAAACTTCGATACTTAGTAGATCGATGGGGACATCACTAAGTTTAGATTCTTTCAAAGAACGTTCAATAACGCAGAGTTCATTCAAATACTATCATGCCATACTGATAGCTAACTTTAGAAAGAAATACCGAATTCCAATAAACAGGAGTTCAAATACTGTAAGGAACGTAATCCCTTACCTGAATTTCTTTTCCTCGCAATCTCCTCTCTGTGCAAATCTACAAGGCACGGAGTAATTTACTTTAGTACTCTCTACATTGTTAATTATTTCTACTTAGTTAACTGAGAGATGCGTTTTAACTTCTTTACTTCGTTACTTCTTTCTTTACGTTTCAGTTTCTGACTTTGATTTACTAGTCAGTCTTTTAACTTGATATAATTGCAATTAAGTCCTTTAACTTTGGGTTAATTACAATTTGGTCCCTCAACTTTGGGTTAATTGCAAATTGGTCCTTCAACTTTGGATTAATTGCAATTTAGTCCTTCAACTTTAGTTCAATTAAAATTTAGTCCTTCCACTTTGGATTAATTGTAGATTAGTCCTTCAACTTTAACTCAATTGCAATTTAGTCCTTCCACTTTGGATTAATTGCAGATTAGTCCTTCAACTTTCCTTTAATTACAGAAAGGTCCTTAGACTTTGGTTTTGTTCATAAGGTCCCCTAAGTTCCTCTTTTTAATCACTTAGGCCCCTCTAACTTCAAAGTTTTCCTTTTTCTTTTTTTTCTAACTTTAATTCTTTTCAGTTTAGTCCTTTCCCGTTAGGAAACTAACTGAAACTTCTAATCTTTTCCTTTCTCGTTAACTTTTAACCTTCAAGGTCTTCCAAGTGTTTATTCTATTTCCTCAAGTTACTTTTCTAACTTGTTAACAATCCTTTTAACGATTTTGTTTTCTTTCCGTTAGAAACTTAACGGAAACACTAACTTTCCGTCCCAATTCTTAACATCCTTAATCAAGAATCAACACCCAAGTTAGGTCATCATTGCCGAAACATGCTTCATCAAGATCCTTTGATTTTGATCAATTTTTTCTAATTCTTTAAATTTTTTCTAAATTTCCCAAACATCAATTTTTATTCATAAATCAATAATACAAATCATTAACATCAACAAAATAATCCTCAATTAAATAGAGGCCATTCGGCCGAATAGTATTAGGGGAAGAATCCATATTTTCTTCTTTTTGATAAACCCAATTCAACCTCAAATATTTATTTATTCAACCTTCAAGCATTGCATAATACTAATCACTTCCAATCGTGATTATTAAATAAAACTTAAAATAAAACTAGCATGAAGATCATTATTTTTCCATAGCAATTAGATCAAATCAATTTACCTTTAGAATTTTACCAATAATTACTAGCATGCAAAAACCCTATTATTCATATTCTTAACTCATGCATAGTTTAGGTTCTACTAAACCAAATTCTTTGAAATAAATTTTAAAAGATGAGGTTTGACATTACCTTGCTAATGAACGGATTACTTCTTCACAACAATGGCGGAATCTCTCCTCCCTCCTCTTCACTGCCTTCGGCCGGCGGCTAGGGTAGATTTAGGGTTTTATTTTCTTTTCTTTTTTTTTTTTTTTTTTTTTTTTGAGTTTATGATAATAATGAATTCCTAAGTTAACTAACTCATTAATTTATACCTTGGGTTGATTCCTAATTGGGTTGGGTTTACTCATATAAATTTCGGCCCATCTAAATTCTTTGGGCCCACTTCTTTCAATTTCTTTATAACTCCAATTATTGTTTAATTCAATTAGTAAAACCGAAAATTAAAAATAAATAAATAAAAAAAAAATTATCCGGTTATTACATTCTTACCCCCTTAAAAGAAGTTTGTCCTCAAACTTTGACAATTCTTAATCCGAGAAGATGTCCGGGTACAATTCGCGCATTTCACTTTCTTGTTCCCATGTCGCTTCTCTCTCTGAGTGATTGCTCCATTGCACTTTTACATAGGGAACCGTACGCTTTCTTATGACCTCGTCTTTTCTGTCGACGATCTTGATTGGTCGTTCATCGTACGTCAAATCTGCCCGAACTCTTAACTGCTTGTATTCTATCACATGACTCGGATCATGAATATACTTCCTTAGCATGGAGACATGGAACACATTATGCACTCCCGCTAATACCGGCGGTAACGCCAATCGATAAGCCACTTCCCCGATCTTATCAAGAATTTCGAACGGTCCCACATATCGTGGACTTAACTTTCCCTTAATCCCAAAACGCATAACTCCCTTCGTGGGTGATATCTTAGGAATACTCGATCCCCTGGTTGAAATTCTAGTTCTCGCCTTCTATTGTCGGCGTAAGATTTCTGCCTACTCTGTGCAGTTTGTAGCCACTTCCGGATCTGTTTTACTTTATCCGCCGTGACTTGTACGAGTTCCGGTCCACTTAACTTCCTCTCACCGACTTCATCCCAACACGCCGGTGATCTACACTTTCTCCCATACAACGCTTCATATGGGGCCATCCCAATGCTTGTGTGGAAACTGTTGTTGTATGCGAATTCTACTAACGGTAAATGTTCGTCCCATGCGTTTGGCCAATCTAACGAAGTAGCCCTCAACATGTCTTCCAATGTCTGGATAGTCCTTTCCGACTGCCCATCTGTCTGTGGGTGAAACGCCGTACTCATGGTCAATTCTGTTCCCATTGCTTATTGTAGGCTGTTCCAGAACTTCGAAGTGAACCTAGCATCTCGATCAGACACAATCGTGACCGGGATCCCATGTAACCTTACTATCTCGTCTATGTACAACTTGGCCAACTTCTCCAACGAATCAGTCTTCTTGATTGCCAGAAAATGTGCTGACTTAGTCAATCGATCTACTATAACCCATATAGCATCATACTTCCCTGCCGTCTTCGGCAACCCACTTACGAAATCCATAGCAATATTCTCCCACTTCCATTCGGGAATTGGTAATGACTGCAGTAACCCTGCTGGCTTCTGATGTTCACTCTTTACTTGTTGGCACGTCAGGCATCTATGCACATACTCTGCCACGTCATTCTTCATGTTATTCCACCAATATGCTTCCTTTAAATCCCTATACATTTTAGTACTTCCCGGATGTACAGAGAACTTCGAGCAATGAGCTTCTCTTAGTATCTCTCTCTTGATCTCATCATTGTTTGGCACCCATACTCTCTTTTGGTATCTCAAAATTCCATCTTCACCCATATGAAGATCTTTTGCTTGCCCTTTCCCGATTAGAGCTTCTCTCTCCTCGTCTAATTCTTGTGCCTCTTTAATTCTACCCAACAATGCAGGTTGTAACGTCAGTTGAGCCAAATACCCGTTTACTTTTACTATCAAGTTCATCTCCTTGACATCCTTCCATATGCTTACCCCCTTAGAGATCAACGTTGCCAACATTCCGTGATTCTTCCTACTCAGGGCATCTGCCACCCTGTTGGCTTTCCCAGGATGATACAATATTTCACAGTCGTAATCCTTGAGAAGTTCTAACCACCTCCGTTGTCTCATATTTAATTCCTTCTGCGTGAAGATGTATTTGAGGCTCTTATGATCCGTAAAAATCTGGCATTTCACGCCATACAGATAATGTCTCCAAATTTTCAAGGCAAACACTACCGCTACTAACTCCAGATCATGGGTCGGGTAGTTCCTTTCATGTACCTTCAACTGCCTAGATGCATAAGCTATTACCTTCTCATTTTGCATCAGTACACAGCCTAGTCCTTTCAACGACGCATCGCTGTAGATAACAAAACCTTCCGTCCCTGTCGGTAGTGTCAATACTGGTGCAGATACCAGTCTATTCTTTAATTCTTGGAAACTTCGTTCACATTCTTCTGACCAAACAAACTTAGCTTCCTTCTGCGTCAGCTTCGTCAATGGCCCAGATAACTTCGAAAATCCCTCTACGAACCTTCTATAGTAACCAGCTAAACCCAAGAAACTTCTTATTTCGGTTACCGTAGTAGGCCTTTCCCAATCCATTATTGCTTCTACCTTCGTCGGATCCACAGAAATTCCTTCTTTCGACACTACGTGCCCCAAAAATGCTACTTTCTCCAACCAGAATTCACATTTCTTAAATTTCGCATACAATTTCTGTCTCCTCAAAATTTCTAGAACTATCCTCAAATGTTCGGTATGCTCCTCCTTTGTCTTCGAGTACACCAAAATATCATCAATGAATACTATCACACATTTGTCTAAGTACTCTTGAAATATTCTATTCATCAACTCCATGAATGCGGCTGGTGCGTTCGTTAACCCAAATGGCATCACGACAAACTCATAATGTCCATACCTCGTCCTAAACGCTGTCTTTGCCACGTCCACATCCTTAACTCTCAGCTGATGGTATCCGGATCTAAGATCAATCTTTGAAAAGTAACATGCTCCCCTCAATTGATCAAACAAGTCATCAATTCTCGGCAGAGGGTATTGGTTCCTAATCGTCACTTTATTCAATTCTCTATAGTCAATACACAGTCTCATAGATCCATCTTTCTTCTTCACAAATAGTACCGGTGCACCCCACGGTGATACACTCGGTCTAATCAATCCCTTGTCTAACAATTCTTGTAACTGCTCCTTTAGTTCCTTCAACTCTGTTGGAGCCATCCTGTACGGTGCTCTCGAAATAGGTGTGGTTTCTGGTACTAAGTCAATGGAGAACTCTACTTCCCTCACTGGTGGTATACCAGGTAAATCCTCCGGAAATACGTCTTGAAATTCATTCACGACTTCGAGCGACTCTAACGTTACTCCTCTTTCTTCTGTCTCACCTATGTGTGCCAGAAATCCTACACATCCTTTTCTCAACATGTTACGGGCCTTCATTACCGAGATTAAGCCTATCCTCTTCCTCGGCCTTGAACCCACAAATCTGTACTCTTTACCTTCCCCTCCTAGGAACGTCATTATTTTCTCTTGACAGTCCACTTTAGCTTGATGCAAAGCTAGCCAATCCATTCCCAGTATTATGTCGAATTCTGACATCTCTAGTTCAATGAGGTCGATATTTACGTTCGTGCCTCCTATCCCTAAAGTGCAGTTTCTATAAGAGGTAGTAATGGGGATAGCGTCTTTAGTAGGTGTATCTATTACTAAAGGTATCTCTAATTTCTCTGGGTGTAGTTTTAACTTCTTTGCCACAACATTACTAATTACTGAGTGAGTAGCGCCAGTATCTACTAACACATATACATCACGGGAATTTAATTGCAGTGTACCTGCTACAAGGTCGGCATTAACTCCAGCTGCTTTTGCGGTCATGGTATACACTCTACCACGGCCTCCACCATTCCTCCCCCGTTGTCTTTATTTCCCGCAGCTGGTTATCCTTCTTAGGTTCTGGGCACTTCCACTTCGGGTGTCCCATCTTCTTACAGTTGTAGCACTGCCGTTCCTTATACCAGCAAACCTCTGACTTGTGCGCTCCATCACAAACGGTACATTTGTCATAACTGGTGAAACCTTGGCCCTTGCCCTTATTCCACTCACGCTTGTTGTCATTAAAGTTCCGACCATTCCCACCATGGCCGTTGTTGGAGTGTTTGTTCCCATGACTGCCCTTATCTCGACTGTCATCCACTGCTTTCCTCTTATTGTTGTTGTGGTCCCTACCACCCTTGTTTCCTTCCGACTTTTCAGCCACTGCCTTGCCTTTCTCTTCCCGTCGGTTACGGTAGTTATCCGACTCCCGTTCTACTATCTTGGCCCTATCCAACACCGCTGAGTACGTAGGCAGAGCCAACGGCGTGATTCTGTACCGAACTCTATCACTTAATCCCGCTTCAAACTTTCTTGCCTTCTGTTCTTCTGTATCAAAGAATCTTGGCGCAAATTCTAGTAAGTCAGTGAACTTCTCACCATACTCCGCTACCGTCATACTCCCTTGTACCAAAGTCAGGAATTCCGTTATCTTAGCATTCCTTGTGCTTGCGGGATAATAATTTTCGTTGAAAATAGCCTTAAATCTGGTCCAAGTAAAGGCTGCATCACCACGAGCCACATCAGCTCGCTTTTCCGCTTCCCACCATGTCTGAGCCTTACCTTTCAACATAAAGGTCGTAAATACTACCTTCTGCTCCTCAGTACAGTTCAGAGTCTCGAATATTCTTTCGGTGCTCTTAATCCAGTCCTCAGGTTTCTCTTTAGCAGTGTCCGAGAATGAGTCTGGGTTCCTCCTTTGAAATAGCTCCAACGGATCACGTAATGGAGCTTGTGGTGGTGGTTGAGCAATTCCAGCAAAAGTTTGACTATCCCAGCTACTGTCTGCGATAGTGTCTGCAACAGGTTTACCAGGGCCGGATCCAACTGTCCTCCCGCATTACCGGTGTTGTCATTTCCCTCACCGTTTCTGTTATTTCCGCTTCTGGTATTCATCTGCAGATTACTTTACTTTAGAACAGGTTCGTGCTCTAGCAAACATTCATCATGATACAATACGTGCAGTATTCATGGTATACTTAACTTATTCTTTTACTACGGGTACTTGTTAGTTTGATTCATGTTCGTAGGTCTTTCGTACTAGACCATTATCAGATGTGGTTAGTTTACTTAACCTTTCTTCTCCGGTTCAGGAGTTTTTCATACTTCATAATTTACAACCGTTTTACTTGGTTGTTTATTATTCTTTACTTCACTAGTTTTTTTTTTTATTACTTAACTAGCTTTACCTTATTCCAATGGTCGTCTTACTTCGTACCATGGTTACGGAGATTATTTCAAATCACTCCGTGCTTTCCCTTGTCTTTTCTCGACAAGTTAACTTTTGTTTACACAACAATAGTAAATTCAAAATTTTGGGTATTTAAATTAAATAATTAACTTTATTCAACTAAGGTGTGAGATTTAAACATCCCAAATACACCCAAAATTCAACTTTAACATAAGAAAATTTCTAACTGTATTACTCCCACTAATAATAAGTAAAAGAATCTATTCTTATAAATATCTGTCATTAATTGCATCACTTCCCACATGTGCGTGTTCTGCTGCAAGTTGGTCATATTTCTCTTGCAATTCTAACTTCTCACCCCAAATCTGATAGCCTGAAGCCTAAGCCCTTCCTCATAAGCTTCTTGCTCATCTATCTTCCTTTTCAGTTCATTGTTTTGT